>SMDT01000005.1:0-231593 GCA_005392925.1 Aquilaria sinensis | reverse complement strand
ACACTCCTACACCTGGGCGCGCCGCTCTAGACTGACACGTCTGGTTACGAGACGCGACGTGGTGCAGATCTACAAAAAGAGAGAGATAGGTTACCTCGAAGACACCAAGAGACAGATTATGACCAAACAAGCCGGTGTCTTCAGACAAAAGGTCCATCCTCGGCAAAATTGTTATACCTAAGGCCCTAAAAAACTGCATTCAAAAGCTGATAAACCGAAGTATCTACTTCGGCTTTCCAAAGGGGGGCTTGTGATAGCCGAAGGACTATCACCTCTCTCACCCCGTGACTCCTGCTGAAAACAAGGTAACCTGAGAGCTTAATGTCACCAGAAGGAGGCACTATCACTAACCTCGGAAGTAGCAAAGTCAAGACGTGTCGAACTCGGGACTTCGGCTAATACCTTAGGAACTCCAAAAATGTTACCAGCTCCCTCGGGGGACCAAGCGGATCACCTTCGGAGGCGAATGTCTAGCTATTCCAAAACGGGAGAATAGTTGGCCCGAAGGCGGAACCCCCGAGCTAGGGGGCTTCCCTAACTAGTGGTACACCGACCAAAGAAGGACGTCTGTACCAAGGGATGACCTCACCCAGGGGACCTCGGGAGTACGGCAGGAGCATTTAAGGGGCCTCTGACATGTCATCCGCAGGCGCTACACGCCGCCTAGAATGGCGGTCTGACATGTCCACGCTGTCCAGGTCTTGTCACGACCTGTCTCGGACCAAGGCTCGAGGAGCCTGCAAACAGCCACTTGTCCCCTGCGCCCGAAGGTACAGGAAAGATCTGACCGAACACGTGTCATGATCTGAACAGATTGAACACTCCTATAAATACCAGGAAACAAACCCTGGCAGACGCTCTCTAGGATCAGACCCCCTTTTTCCTTGAGAAAACATGAACAGGCAAGGCCACTAAAACCTTTAGTGCTCCCCCTTTTACCTTCTCAAGACACTTACTTGGGCGTCGGAGGCTCCTCCCCGGAAAAACACTCTGGGGACCTCCTAACCCTCTCTTCTGAGCTTTTCAGGCATGCTCCTCTGGGAAATCTGGGATCCAGGCGTTCTCCCTCTCAGGAAGTCCCTCCAGAAGTCACAATGTCACTTAACGAGGATGCCTCAGGACATCACACACTACAATCACTATGGTGAGAATTACACAATATAATGGTTTTTAGCCATTATGACACACTTGTAATTCTCCCATTTTGTGAGGTGGTAACAAAGAAGCTTTCTAGATCTATCTCTATAGATCCTGATACCTAACACATAGGCTGCTTCACCCAAGTCCTTCATAGAGAAACATTTCCCTAGCCAAGTCTTCACAGACTGTAGCTCAGGAATGTCATTCCCGATGAGTAGTATGTCATCTACATACAACACCAAGAAGACAATAGCGCTCCCACTAACCTTCTTGTAGACACAAGGTTCATCTTCATTTTTGATAAAACCAAACTCTTTGATTGCATCATCAAAATGAAGATTCCAACTTCGAGAAGCTTGCTTCAGTCCATAAATGGACCTTTGCAACTTGCACACTTTATTGGCATTCTCAGGAGTGACAAAACCCTCAGGTTGTGTCATGTACACATCCTCAAGTAGTTTTCCATTTAGGAATGCAGTTTTGACATCCATTTGCCATATCTCATAATCATAGTGTGCAGAAATAGCAAACAAAATTCGGATGGATTTAAGCATAGCAACTGGTGAAAAAGTTTCATCATAGTCAATACCATGAATTTTGCAATGAAACCTTTTGTCGCCCTTAAATGTACTCACATCATCCTGTCCAGTTTTCCTTCTTGAAAACCCATTTCAACCCTATGGTTTTACCTATTAGGTGGGTGGTCTTGAAAGTCCATACTTGCTTTTCATACATTGATTCCATTTCGGATTTCATGGCCCCCAGCCACTTCTCTGAGTTAGGCCCTAACATAGCTTGTTGGTAGGTTGCGTCATCCCTTAATCCAGAGTAATCACATTACCATCCATGTCGGTCTTCTTCTTAAAGACCTATTTGTATCTTATGGGTTTTGCCGCTTCAGGTGGATTAACCAAAGTCCATACTTAGTTTTAATATATGGATTCTCTCTCAGATTTCATGGCTTCAAGCCATTTCTCTAAATCTGGCCTCGACATAGCTTCTTGGTAGGTTGTGAGCTCATCTTGATCCATGAGCATCACATCACCAATATGAGTCAGAAGAAAACCATATATCTTGGGCTCACACCAAATCCTTCCAGCCCTATGCAAGCTTTGTGCTACAAGAACATGCTCCTCTACCACAACATCTTATGGTGCCTACTCAGGTTCCATCTCGAGCTCAATGTCCCTTTGTTGTTCTTTAATTTCTTGGAGTTCTATTTTCCTCCCACTAGCTCATCTAGTGATAAACTCTTTCTTTAGAAAGACACCAACCTAAGCAATAAACACTTTCTACTCAAAAGAATTGTATAAATAGTAACCCTTTTTCTCTTTGGGATATACAACAAAAAGACATTTATCAAATTTAAGCCCTAGCTTGTTCAAGGATAGATGTTTCATGTAAGGCTCGCAGCCCCAAATCTTCATAAAAGATAGACTGGGATGCCTCCCTACTCCATATCTTATATCGTGTCTTTTGAACCAATTTAGATGGAACTCCATTTAGTGTTAAAATAGTTGTGTCTAAAGCATGTCCTCAACAGGAGTTTGGAAGGTCAAGTTGACTAATTATTTACTGAACTATGTCTAACAGGGTTCAATTTCTCCTTGCAGATAGACCATTCCATTGAGTTGTACATGGCAGAGTGAGTTGTGCTATTATACCACTCTCCTTTAGAAAGTCAAGGAATTCTTAGTCCAAGTATTCTCCACCCCAATTTAGTCAAAGTAGTTGATAATCTTCCTTAGTTGATTTTGCACTTTATTCGTAAACTCTTTGAACTTTTCAAAAGATCTTGACTTGTGTTTTATGAGATACAGATAGTCATATCTATTGAAGTCATCAGTAAAAGTAAAGAAATATTAGAAGCCTTATCTAGCCTGTGTAGACATAGGCCCACATACATCAGTCTGTATATGTCCTAATAAGACATTAGCTCTTTCACTTTGCCCTGTGAATGGGGCTTTGGTCATCTTGCCCAACAAACATGACTCACATGTCTCATATGATTCAAAATCAAATGAGTCCAAGAGTCCATCCATATGGAGCTTGGATATGCAGGTCTCATTTATATGACCCAAGCGACAGTGCCAGAGATAGGTTGGGTTTGAATCATTTAATCTGACCTTCTTGGTATTCACATTTTAGATTGGATCTTCGAGGTCTAGAACATACAACCCATTTCTAAGTTGAGCACTACCATAAAAGATTTCATTCAAATAAATAGAACAACATTTGTCTTTTATTATAAATGAAAAACCTTATAGAACAACATTTGTCTTTTATTATAAATGAAAAACCTTTCTTGTCCAAACAAGAAACAGAAATCAAATTTCTACTAATAGTAGGCACAAAGTAGCAGTTGTCTAATTCTAAAACTAATCCACTAGGTAAAGTGAGAACATAAGTCCCTACGGCTAAGGCAGCAACCCTTGCTCCATTTCCAACACATAGGTCCACTTCACCTCGGGCTAATCTTCTACTTTTACTTAGATCCTGCACATTTGCACAATTGGGAGATCCACATCCAGTATCCAATACCCAAGATGATGAAGTACAAAAATTAGCCTTTATAGCAAAATACCTGAGGTGGAAGTCTTACTTCCCTTTTTTTCTCAACTTCTTCGAGGTAGAGCTTGCAATTCCATTTCCAATGGCTAGGTTTCTTGCAATGAAAGCATTCCCCTTCCTGAACCACACTACAACATGTTGTCATTGCATATGGAGAAGAATTAGCATTAGAATTTCCATTGCCCTTTTTCCTCCCCTTGTCCTTCGAAACCATCATAATGGCTTAGCCTTTTTTAAGTTTTGCACAAGTCACAACATGTTGAGCAAATTAGGAAGAGATTTTTTAAGAACGCTCATGTTGTAGTTCATGATAAACTGACTTTAGCTTTTTGGAAAAAAATTGCAGGACTACATCAATAGCCAACTCCTTTTGAACAACAAATTCCAAATTCTCAAGATTCTTAATATAGCCATTGAAGTTGAGCACATGAGGTCCCATAAGGCTCTCTTCAGACATCTTGCATTGAAGTAATACTTTGGAGGTCTCAACCCTCTTATGCCAAGCTTGCTCTTTGAAAAGCATTTTAAGATGTTTGATCATATAGAACGCCTCCATGTTCTCATGTTGCTCCTAAAGCTCAAATTCCATGGTAATCAGCAAAAGACAACCAGCATCCAATATCACGAGTGGGGTCCTAATGCCCTAAATTACTTAACTTGTAGCCTCTTAAGGATTGTGATCCCACTTAGTTACTATTGGCTAACCATTGCTTATAGGTAAATTAAAACAATTTATGTGCAACAAGTTTCTTAGCCTACCCTACAAGAAGATATGTATGCGTTTCTCCCAGTAGTACAAACAATTAACTAAACCATTTCAAAAACATCGTTCGAGCATTGCATTTAAAAAAAAGTACTTAAACCGTGCCAAGACAATGACATACTAGTTACTTCAACTTCAAGTAATAGTTTGTGCATACTTTATATCACTAGCATGCACCCAAAAGTAACTCAATGGTTTAATGGCACAACATTCTAATAGAGGCAACATCTTAGCACATAGACAACTTAACATCTTAGCACATAAACAACTTAGAACCTATTACCACCTCACAAAAATGGGAGAATTACAAAGTGTGGCATAGTGGTTAAAAAACCATTATATTAGGTAATTCTTATCATATTGATTAAAGTGTGAGGGGTAAAAGGCATGATCAACACCTCCTTAAAAGTGTTCTAAGATGGCAACTTGGCCTCCAGGAAAAGCCGTAAGGATTGCTTGTTTGTCAAGTAACCTATGGACCTTTTTGTAAGGCTTTGGAAGTTTGGGTACTTAATTGCAAAACTCTTAAGAAAGAGCTTTGGAGAGTTATGGGAAGGACATGAATGGTATGAAAGTGCTATTGGAGGACCAAATTGCTTATAGAAGACAAGTTAAGACAAAGGAAACACTAAAGGTATTAAGCACCTAAATGTCCTAGTGTAAACCTTAAGATATTCAAGCTTTTGACTTAAGTCAAAGGATGAAATTATGGAGTTATCCCATCATAGGTGAGGTTGGCTATTTTGGGTTTCGGGAGCCAAATAGTCCAGCGGAATTTAACCGAAACCTTCCAGGATCCAAGTGAAACTGGGTAAACGAGGTGTTCGAAAAATTTTCATACCTAATTTTCGGTTGAGATCTCTCACTCAACTGTAGAGTCGAATCACAAAACTTGAACAGTTGACGTGTTCAGGCTCTCTATGGTATCCACACGAGCATCTCGGGATCACCACGCTTCCACAGTGTCCTGGAAAATACGTTTCTCTTGCGCTCGCAGTGCTAGCTTGCGTCCTCCAAGGAATTGCAAGAAAAGAGTGCGGTTGTCCTTTTGGGAGGCTAGGGCAAGAAGACCTGCGAATTTCTCACTAAAAGTTGTATTTATAGTGAGACTTAACTTCCAGGCCTAATCGGTTTCAAAGCCCTAATCCAATTAGGCTTTAATTTTGAGCTTAATAATAGCTCAACTCTTGGGTCCATTATTAATATGAAATTAAAGTGAAACCATAACCCAAATAATTAGCCCATGCACTCTAATGATCCAAATAGCTCTATGTGTGTTCGACCCAATAGGCTCTCGCCACATTGACAATGATCATAAATCACATTTATGATCATAAGCAATGAGCGGTGTCTAGCAACACATCATTGCTACCCAAGTGACAAGATTGTCAGTGATTCGATTAAACCTTTATGATCAATATCGATATATGCCATTGTCCTTTTGTCCAAGATATCAAGACTAAGCATGAGACATGGAATGTGTCACTCTCGTATAGCCCAATCTTTGGTTTCTTGATTCCCAAGTAGACCAACTTAAATTGATGAAATTGATATCATATATTAACTCATCTGAGCATGGCCATGCATTTTTCTAAGTCTTACTCTATCAAGGGGCCCGAAGATATCACTCCCGTTACATATGATGGACAAATCCCATCTTCATCATACAAATCCCTCCGCATGATATGTGACATACCCAATGGCCTCCTTCAAGTTCACTCAGTTACGAGCAACAAGGGAAAGTATCAAAGTATGTGACTCACATGTAGAGGACCTTGATGATCTTAGGTTGAAGGACTACATATACTATGATCACATGAGAATTGCTTATGACACTCATATAACGATTCATGTAGTGTTCTCATGGTGGGTCAGTCCAGTACACAAGTTTTCTAACTTGTACCCATATGTAGACTACATATCTCATATTAGTCTCCACATATGCTAGTCGTTATGTATTATTGCAACCCGCTCCACAATAATACTAGACCAGGGACGTTTAAGAATATCATTATTCTAGGGTTACAATTATGTTTGTTAAGTTACGCAGAAACAAAACAACAAACATAATTGCTGGATTAATGCCTTAATAAAATATCATGACTCAATGTGCAAAAATACAATCATCTCATGATTGGCTTTTGGGCACAACACTAACAATCTCCCACTTGCACTAAAGCCAATCATCCATGTATCTAATACCGATGGACCTAGAATGGTTATCATGCTTTTGCTGCATAAAGGGCTTTGTCAGTGGATCAGCAATGTTGCTATCTGTCGAAGTCCTGCATATCCTTACATCACCCCTCTCGATGATCTCCCTGATGAGATGATAGCGTCGAAGTATGTGTTTGGATCGCTGGTGAGATCGAGGTTCCTTAGCCTGTGCGATTGCTCCATTGTTGTCACAATAGAGCTCTATCGGGTCGGCAATGCTTGGAACCACTCCAAGTTCAGTGATGAACTTCTTGATCCAAACTGCCTCCTTCGTAGCATCAGAGGCGGCAATGTACTCAGATTCTGTTGTAGAGTTAGCTACTATCTCTTGCTTTGAACTCTTCCAGCTCACTGCACCACCAGCAATACAAAACACATAACCAGATTGTGATCTAAAATCATCCTTCTCAGATTGGAAGCTTGCATCGGTGTAACCACTTACAACAAGCTCATCTTCACCTCCAAAGACCAAGAATGCATCCTTAGTCCTTCGTAAGTACTTAAGGATGTTCTTAACACCTGTCCAATGACTCTCACCGGGGTTCGATTGGTACCTACTCGTCATGCTCAAAGCATATGAGACATCGGGACGAGTACATATCATGGCATACATGATAGATCCAATTGCTGAGGCATATGGAATCTTACTCATGCGCTCTCTCTCCTCGGTTGTACTCGGACACTGAGATCTAGAAAGAGTGATACCATGTGACATGGGCAAGAATCCTTTCTTGGAATCTTGCATGCTAAACCTCTTTAGCACCTTGTCAATGTATGTACTTTGACTTAGGCCAAGAAGCTTTCTAAATCTATCTCTATAGATCCTGATGCCTAACACATAGGCTGCTTCACCCAAGTCCTTCATAGAGAAACATTTCCCTAGCCAAGTCTTCATAGACTGTAGCTCAGGAATGTCATTCCCGATGAGTAGTATGTCATCTACATACAACACCAAGAAGACAATAGCGCTCCCACTAACCTTCTTGTAGACACAAGGTTCATCTTCATCTTCATTTTTGATAAAACCAAACTCTTTGATTGCTTCATCAAAACGAAGATTCCAACTTCGAGAAGCTTGCTTCAGTCCATAAATGGACCTTTGCAACTTGCACACTTTATTGGCATTCTCAGGAGTGACAAAACCCTCAGGTTGTGTCATGTACACATCCTCAAGTAGCTTTCCATTTAGGAATGCAGTTTTGACATCCATTTGCCATCTCTCATAATCATAGTGTGCAGCAATAGCAAACAAAATTTGGATGGATTTAAGCATAGCAACTGGTGAAAAAGTTTCATCATAGTCAATACCATGAATTTGCTTGAAACCTTTTGCAACCAATCGTCCCTTAAAGGTAATCACATTACCATCCATGTTAGTTTTTTTCTTGAAAACCCATTTGCACCCTATGGGTTTTACCCCTTCAGGTGGGTCAACCAAAGTCCATACTTGGTTTTCATACATGGATTCCATCTCGGATTTCATGGCCACTAGCCACTTCTCAGAGTCAGGCCCTGACATAGCTTGTTGGTAGGTTGTGGGCTCATCCTGATCCATGAGCATCACATCACTGGTGTTAGTCACAAGAAATCCATATCTCTTGGGCTCATGCCGAATCCTACTAGTCCTACGCGGGCTCTGTGCTACAGGAATAAACTCTTGAACCACAACATCTTGCGGTGTCTGTTCAGGTTCCATTTCAGGTTCAATGTCTCCTTGTTGTTCTTGATTTTCTTCAAGTTCTACTTCCCTCCCACTAGTTTCTTTAGAGATAAACTCTTTCCCTAAAAAGACACCAGTTCGAGCAACAAACACTTTTTGCTCAGAAGGATTGTAGAAATAGTAACCCTTTGTTTCTTTGGGATACCCAACAAAAAGGCATTTTTGAGATTTGGGCCCTAGTTTGTTAGAGGATTGATGTTTAACATAAGCATCACAACCCCAAATCTTCATAAAAGACAAATTGGGACGCCTCCCACTCCGTATCTCATATGGTGTCTTTTGAACTGATTTAAATGGAACTCGGTTTAGTGTAAAAGCGGCTATCTCTAGAGCATGTCCCCAAAAGGAGCTTGGACGGTCAGCTTGACTCATCATGGAATGAACCATGTCTAACAAAGTTCGATTTCTCCTTTCAGATACACCATTCCATTGAGGTGTACCTGGTGGAGTGAGTTGTGATACTATACCACACTCTTTCAGATAGTCAAGGAATTCTCAATCCAAGTACTCTCCACCTCGATCTGATTGAAGCACTTTAATACTCTTCCCGAGTTGATTCTCTACTTCATCCTTGAATTCTTTGAACTTTTCAAAGGATTCTGACTTGTGTCTCATGAGATACACATAGCCATATCTGCTGAAGTCATCAGTGAAAGTAATGAAGTATTGGAAACCTCCTCTAGCTTGTGTAGACATAGGGCCACATACATCACTATGTATGAGTCCTAGTAAGTCATTAGCCTTTTCACTTTGCCCTATGAATGGGGCTTTGGTCATCTTGCCCAACAAACATGACTGACATGTCTCATATGATTCAAAATCAAATGAGTCCAAGAGTCCATCATTATGGAGCTTGGATATGCGGGTCTCATTTATATGGCCCAAGCGATAGTGCCAAAGATATGTCGGGTTTGAATCATTTAATCTGACCTTCTTGGTATTCACATTATAGATTGGATCTTCGAGGTCTAGAACATACAACCCATTGCTAAGTTGAGCACTACCATAAAAGATTTCATTCAAATAAATAGAACAACATTTGTCTTTTATTATAAATGAAAAACCTTATAGAACAACATTTGTCTTTTATTATAAATGAAAAACCTTTCTTGTCCAAACAAGAAACAGAAATCAAATTTCTACTAATAGTAGGCACAAAGTAGCAGTTGTCTAATTCTAAAACTAATCCACTAGGTAAAGTGAGAACATAAGTCCCTACGGCTAACGCAGCAACCCTTCCTCCATTTCCAACAAGTAGGTCCACTTCACCTCAGGCCAATCTTCTACTTCTACTTCTACTTAGATCCTGCACATTTGTACAAATGTGAGATCCATATCCAGTATCCAATACCCAAGATGATTAAGTAGAAAAGTTAGCCTCTATAACAAAAATACCTGAAGTGGAAGTCTTACTTCCCTTTTCCTTAGCAAGTTCTTCAAGATAGAGCTTGCAATTGCGCTTCCAGTGTCCAGGTTGCTTACAATTACAATGGAAGCACTCCCCTTCCTTTGCCACACCACCCTTTGGTTTTAGTGCAGTTGAAGAAGAATTGGCATTGGACTTTCCATTAACTTTTATCCTTCTTCTTGTTGGCTTTTCCCTTTCCCTTGCCCTTTTGAACCATAAAAATGGGCTTAGCCTTCTTAAAGTTTTGCTCAGCAGTTCTCAACATGTTGAGTATTTCAGGAAGGGACTTGTTAAGGTCGTTCATGTTATAGTTCATGATGAACTGACTGTAGCTTTCAAGCAACGATTGCTAGACTACATCGATAGCCAACTCTTTCTGAAGAGCAAATCCTAAATTCTCCAGATTCTCAATGTACCCAATCATCTTGAGAACATGAGGACCCACGGGACTTCCCTCAGACATCTTGCACTGAAACAATGCCTTAGAGGTCTCAAACCTCTCATGCCTAGCTTGCTCTTGGAAAAGCATTTTGAGATGTTCGATCATATCGAACGCCCCCATGTTCTCATGTTGCTTCTGAAGCTCAGATTCCATGGTAATAAGCATGAGGCATGCAACATCCAAAGCATCATCAGAATGCCTCTTGTGAGCATCCCTTTTAGCTCTTGGAGCAGTGGCAGCAGGCTCATTCAGAATGGGCTGCTCTAAGACATAAGCCTTTCTCTTTTGTTTGAGGTCTATCCTCAAGTTTCGTTACCATTTGAGAAAGTTGGTCCTATTCAGTTTTTCCTTCTCAATGACCTATCGCAATGAAAGTGTCGATGTGTTTTGTGCCATGGTTATCTACAACAGTAAATATGCAATGCAAGAGTCATGTATTTTAATTCATTTAATAAGGACTTTTATTAAACGATACTCCCACTATTTTCCTCAAAATAATAACCCTCGATATTATTTCAGAACACCTCGGGCGCTAAGGTATTCTAGTGGGCCAAGATCCATATTTGATCTCAACCTGAGTCAGCTTTGGCTTTTCTCTCAAGTTACAGCTACTTAGGTAGGCAACTCTTTGCCAATTGCATCTTATGCAACTCTTGGATAGTTGGGTGAACAACACTTGTCCAAGCTCATCTCATGAACTTAAGCCCAACTCTATGCCTCTAAGTCCCTACTCCTATTAGGATGACTTAGTTAAGTCGAACCCAAAGTTAGTAGTTTGGATATCACTATTATCCCATTGCGCCTTACCAAGATGAACATAGATGCTTTGCTTTGGTAAACCCACCTAATGTTGATCAAAGTCTTGACGAGTGCCAACATTTGGCAGGCATCACATTTAATGACTTAATATTTGTTTGAGGGATTTTTTCTTTTGATCTCACCAATTTGTTATCTCCGGTTGTTTTATACATGCATCACATACAAAATATAAAACATGCATCTCATGCGTTCAAGAAAGTAAACATGACATGGTTATAGCCCAAACTATGCGATATTCTCAAGACAATGAGAATATCATAAAAGCCTAAGAAAAGAAAAGAGTCTTCACAAGCTCCTTATCTTCCTTTCTTGGCTGCCCTTTTTGTTGTCACCTCCTTGGAAATACCACCTTGGATGATCCTTCACCTTGGATGATCCTTGAACATACCAACTTAGATGATCCTATAATGTAGCATTAAATCAATAATAGAAACCTCGAGTTACATTCCAAGGGAGTAAGGTGAGAAGAGAATGTACAATGAGAGTGATAAGAAAAGGCACGACTCGTAGACCATATTTACAAGTACAAACCAATCAAGGGCTATAACCATGCACCATGCTTCAAACACCAATCAGCATATCATGTCAAATCTCATTCAACAAAGATGCATGCCAATTTTCGCGTGTTGATTAACAAATTTTTATTTATGTGGCGCTTCGCATATGGCGGTCCCGCTAGCCTGTCAGTGGGCGGTGGTTCCGCTGACCGGTCAGCGGACGAGGTCAAGGGGAGCCGCCCTTGCGGGGGGCGTGGGGGGCAGCGCCCCCCTGCGCAAAAAATTTTCTTACAATTGCTTAGCCCGAAATCTTGTATTTTGAGAAAGTAGGCACCCGAGACTCCTCTATTCGAGCCACCAAAAATACCTTACTTTCAGTGCCTGAACAGGCTGAATCCGAACCAAGCTAGGGTTTCTGCAACTATTGCAAGAATCCTAATCCATATATGTATCTCATACCATTCAATTTGAGATTAATCTCATTAAGCAATTTGTCTCATTTCTTCATTTATGTCATATGTTCATTATGAATTCTGGTTTCATGCATCTTGAATCAATCTAATTAATCATCGACGAAAAGCAACCAAACACATAGCATCATGTGATTCAACATTCAATCCCGATTTAGGGTTTCACCAGTAGCTTCGATACCACTGTTGGGTTTTCAGGAGCCAAATAGGGCAGCAGAATTTAACCAAAACCCTCCAAGATCCAAGGGAAATGGGGTAAACCGGGTGTTCAAAAATTTTCATTTCTAATTTTCGGTTAAGACCTCTCACTCAACTATAGAGTCGAATCACAAAACCTGAACAATTGACGTGTTCAAGCTCTCTATGGTATCCACACAAGCCTCTCGGGATCACCATGCTTCTACTGCGTACCGACAGATGCATTTCTCTTGCGCTCACAGTGCTAGCTTGCATCGTCCAAGGAAATGCAAAAGAAGAGTACAGCTGTCCTTTTTGGAAGCTAGGGCAAGGAGACCTACGAATTTCTCACTTAAAAGTTGTATTTATAGTGAAACTCAACTTCCACGCCTAATGGGTTTCAAAGCCCTAATCCAATTAGGATTTAATTTCAGGCTTAATAATGGCTCAACTATTGGGCCTATTTTTAATACAAAATTAAAGTGAAACCATAACCCTAATGATTAGCCCATGCACTCTAATGATCCAAATAGCTCTATGTGTATGACCCAGTAGGCTACTTGCCATGTTGGCAATGATCATAAATCACAATTATGATCATAAGCATTGAGCGGTGTCTAGCAACACATCATTGCTACCCAAGTGACAAGATTGTCGATGGTTCGACTAAACCTTTATGATCATCACTGATATATGCTATTGTTTCTTTGTCCAAGATATCAAGACTAAGCACGAGACATGGAATGTGTCACTCTCGTATAGCCCAATCTTTGGTTTCTTGATTTTCAAGTAGACCAACTTAAGCTGATGACATTGATATCGTATATCAACTCATCCAAGCATGGCCATGCATTTTTCTAGGTCTAACTCTATCAAGGGGATTGAAGATATCACTCCCGTTACATAGGAGGGACAAATCCCAACTTGATCAAACAAATCCCTCCGCATGATATGTGACATACCCAATGACCTCCTTCAAGTTCACTCAGTTATGAGCAACAAAGGAAAGCATCAAAGTATGTGACTCACATGTAGGGAACCTTGATGATCTTAGGTTGAAGGACTACATATACCATGATCACTACGAGAATCACTTATGACACTCATATAACGATCCATGGAGTGTTCTCATTGCGGGTCGGTCCAGTACAGAAGTTCTCCAACTTGTACCCATATGTAGACTACATATCTCATATTAGTCTCCACATATGCTAGTCGTTATGTATTATTGCAATGACCTCCACAAGAATACTAGACCAAGGATATTTGAGAATATAATTATTCTAGGGTTACAGTAATGTTTATTATGTTACGCAGAAACAAAACAAAAAACATAATTGCTGGATTAATGCCTTCTCAATAAAATATCATGACTCAATGTGCAAAAAAAACATACAATCATTGTCATGATTGGCTTTTTGGGCACATCACCAACTAACAACACCAATGAGAGTTGTTAACTGACGAACGGCATGACTCTTTCCCGTTGGTTGCCCATTTGTAAGTACAACCACCATCAAGTGGCTTGTAAACCATGCACACCATGTTTTTGGTAAAACAACACAGCATTATTGGATGCCAAGTCTTCATCCCACTTACATTGCCCCAATCTCCAATCCCAACACTACCCTTCCGCAGTTTCTCAATGAAACTTACTCCCCGTTGATTAACAGTTTTTATTTCCTGTGGCGCTAGAATACGGCTGCTCCCACTGGACCAGTGTGAAGACGGTGGTGGGTCCGCTGATCAGGTCAGCAGACGGGGTCAAGGGGAGCCGTCCTTGCGGGGGGCATGGGGGGCAGCGCCCCCCGGCGCAAAAAATTGTATTACAATTGCTTAGCCCGAAATCTTCTATTTCGAGCAAGTAGGCACCCGAGACTCCTCCATTCTAGAGCCACCAAAAATACCTTACTTTCGGTGCCCGAATTAGGCCGAATCCGAACAAAGCTAGGGTTTTTGCAACTATTGCAAGAATCCTAATCCATATAGGTATCTCATACCATTCAATTTCGGGTTAATCTCATTAACCAATTTGTGTCATTTCTTCATATATCTCATATGTTCATTACGAATTCCGGTTTCATGCATCATGAATCAATCTAATTAATCATGGCCGAAAAGCAACCGAACACATAGCATCATGCGATTCAACACTCAATCCCGATTTAGGGTTTCACCAGTAGCTCTGATACCACTGATGGGTTTCGGGAGCCAAACAGCGCAGCGGAATTTAACCGAAACCCTCCAGGATCCAAGTGAAACGGGGTAAACCGGGTGTTCAAAAATTTTCATACCTAATTTTCGGTTGAGATCTCTCACTCAACTGTAGAGTCGAATCACAAAACCTGAACAGTTGACGTGTTCAGGCTCTCTATGGTATCCACACGAGCCTCTCGGGATCACCACGCTTCCACCACATCCCGGTAGATGCGTTTCTCTTGCGCTCGCAGTGCTAGCTTGCGTCCTCCAAGGAATTGCAAGAGAAGAGTGTGGCTGTCCTTTTTGGAGGCTAGGGCAAGGAGACCT
This sequence comes from Aquilaria sinensis, assembly GCA_005392925.1. Lineage (NCBI taxonomy): Eukaryota > Viridiplantae > Streptophyta > Magnoliopsida > Malvales > Thymelaeaceae > Aquilaria > Aquilaria sinensis. The sequence continues at coordinate 216,843 of SMDT01000005.1, read as the reverse complement.
GCGAATTTCTCACTTAAAAGTTGTATTTATAGTGAGACTCAACTTCCAGGCCTAATGGGTTTCAAAGCCCTAATCCAATTAGGATTTAATTTCGGGCTTAATAATGGCTCAACTCTTGGGCCCATTATTAATACGAAATTAAAGTGAAACCATAACCCAAATAATTAGCCCATGCACTCTAATGATCCAAATAGCTCTATGTGTGCGACCCAATAGGCTCTTGCCATGTTGGCAATGATCATAAATCACATTTATGATCATAAGCAATGAGCGGTGTCTAGCAACACATCATTGGCTACCCAAGTGACAAGATTGTCGGTGAATCGACTAAACCTTTATGATCATCACCGATATATGCCATTGTCCCTTTGTCCAAGATATCAAGACTAAGCACGAGACATGGAATGTGTCACTCTCGTATAGCCCAATCTTTGGTTTCTTGATTACCGAGTAGACCAACTTAAACTGATGACATTGATATCATATATCAACTCATCCGAGCATGGCCATGCATTTTCTAAGTCTCACTCTATCAAGGGGCCCGAAGATATCACTCCCGTTACATAGGAGGGACAAATCCCATCTTGATCATACAAATCCCTCCGCATGATATGTGACATACCCAATGACCTCCTTCAAGTTCACTCAGTTACGAGCAACAAAGGAAAGTATCAAAGTATATGACTCACATGTAGGGAACCTTGATGATCTTAGGTCGAAGGACTACATATACCATGATCACTATGAGAATCACTTATGACACTCATATAACGATCCATGTAGTGTTCTCATGGTGGGTCGGTCCAGTACACAAGTTCTCCAACTTGTACCCATATGTATACTACATATCTCATATTAGTCTCCACATATGATGGTCGTTATGTATTATTGCAACCCGCGCCACAATAATACTAGACCAGGGAGGTTTAAGAATATCATTATTCTAGGGTTACGATTATGTTTGTTAAGTTACACAGAAACAAAACAACAAACATAATTGTTGGATTAATGCCTTAATAAAATATCATGACTCAATGTGAAAAAATGCAGTCATCTCATGATTGGCTTTTTGGGCACAACACTAACAGGATGTGGTTGAGGAGTCAAGTAAAAAGGTTGGCACAACGGAGCCTTGTGATCGGGCCGAGGTGTATAGTTGACTACCAAGCCAAGGATGCTTGAGTTGGCCTAGGACCAAGTAGTACCGTGCAACTCGGTTAAGGACCCATAGGTGCTTTGGGTTTAGGGTAATTATTGGTGGCTGAGAAGCAAGTATGATAAGGACACACTTGAAGACCTAGCTTGACATGTATACGGTGTTGGGCTTCGAGCGCAAAAAAGTGAAGAAACTAAGTGTGTAGGCTATGGGCACCTAAGATACTTTGAGTGGAACAGTTGAGGCATCAAGACCTTCAACTTGGGTACCATATTGGTAGCTAAATCACTGAATGCCGAGTAGCCTCAATTGAGGGGGCATGGTAGGGCTACTAGCTGCTCAGAGGCCTTAACACTCATGCCAAAGAGATTTTCTTTAGTAGGCATGAAAGAGCAAAAGGCTCTAGAGTAGTGAAAGTAGTAGGATGATGATGCTCGGGCGGTGCATGGGTACCCTGCCTAGTACACTGGTATACTTAATGCATAGGGGCCATCCAAGGGGAACAATTGAAGACTCGTACTTTAAGGTAGGCCAGGACATTCAACTTTCCGTAGTTCACACATTTGGAAGAACCCTAGAGTATAATGGATCTTGGAGCAGAGTATGCCTTAAGATGCTAGTGGTATATGTGGTGACAGCATAGTACACTAGTGACATACTTAGTTTAGTGATCGTTTGGAGTTGTCGGGTATCAAACCTAGAGTAAGGAATTGACTATGTGAGAGTGGAGAAGTTTCATACTTGTTAAGCTAGCTTGCACTAAGGGGTTTGGTACAAAAGCATGGGTGCCAAACCTAGAGTGGAACTTTTCTAGTGTAAGTGTTAATTGACAAGTTTAACTTGTCTAGTTAGCTTACACTAGTTGGTTTTGGCACACAGAAGATGGTGAAGGAAATTTGTTGGTGCTAATCTTTCAGTAAGATCCTATTAGAGTAAGGTTAGAGGACAAACTTCTAAAAGTTTGTTAAGCTATCTTGCACTAGATTACTCAGCACAGAGTATGGTGTTGAGGAGTGGAAGTCACCAGACTCATTGTGATAGTTTAAGTAGTCAGAAATCCTTCAGCAGCATCCTTAAGTTGGTGATAATGAAATACCATACCATATTCTTCAAGAGCAAGGCTGTATAGTCTGGTGTGAGCACAAGGAATGACATTAGCCATAGTACCTATACGAGACAGGGCCTGACTCAAGTGCTGGAGGCCATTAGCTAAATGAGTCGGGTAGTTTGTTGCCAAGTGAGTTGTTGTGTGACCAACACCCCATAGTCTCTTAAGGTGGGGATATTGAATTTGGAGGACCAAATTCTCCAAAGTAGGGAGAATGTTATAACCTTCATAGCTGAATGCTCAGTGAGCGAGGTAAGTTCATAAATCCCTAGCTTAAATACCTTAATTAAAGGTGAATTAGCAAGATCTAGTTTGTTATTAAAGGCTTAGTTGGTTCTGAGAGGTTTATGGCACTACGTTTGCTTGGGGGTAAAATGGTCATTTTACACCGTAGAGAGTCAGGACAAGTCTTGAGAGAAAAAATGACATTTTTGAAACCCAAAGCCCAAGTTAGCAAAGTTTGCCAATGTTTTTAATTACATAGTTACTATTTAGGGAAGGGTAAATGTGAAAAAAAAAACAAAAGAAAAGTTTGGGGAGGGGTATGTTTATTGGTTCTTAAACTTGTTGGAAGGATTGGGCTAGCACTATTCACCCAATTTTAGCTCCAAAAGTTGTAGTTCTCTCTTCCTTCCTTCATCTCCTCCTCAAATCTTCACAAACCCATGACTTTTAGATGAAATTAGAAGGTTTTCTTGATGCCCAAGTGAAGGAATGCTTGCTTTGCACATGTTTTCTTGATTTGAAGCTTCTTAAGATGTTTTTCTTGCTTGGGCATAGTATGTGTATGTGGTAAGCGTCAATCTTTGTTGATTTCATGGTTCTTGAGCTTCATTAAGCTTGGGTCTTGTTGGGTTAGTGTTAATTTGGTGCCATATAAATTGTTTATGACTTGAAACCTAGGAAACCTAGAGGAGCCCTTGGAATTTGAAATTTTTGGCTTATGGTGCTTGATGCTTCCTAGTTCTTGTGTAATTGAGGTAAGAGATTTATGATTCTTGCATAATTAATGCCATTCATAGCTTACTTGAGGTAGAATCCTAGTGAATTGGTGAATAGAGTTAGTTCATGGATGGTGTGGACATGGTGGACAAGTATGTTTGCTTAGCTTGGCGTGTTGTTTGTGTGCACTTCTAGCTTGGTATGAGTGCATTTGTGGCCTAGGAAGTGTGTTTTGAAGATTTTCAAAATGGGAAGGTGTCCCCAAGTTGTTTGGAAGCCTTTAGAGGCCTCCCAAGGTGCTATTAGCATGATTTTGAGCTTCAGGTGATAAGCTTCTGGAGCCGAGGCACCCCCAGTACTACAATGCCTAGAGCACCCCAGGGGTGACTAGAATGCTAAGCCTATGGGGCTGCAGTACCCTCAGTAGATTGGCACCAAAAGCCATTCACCAGCTTTGACACCCGATAGAATTTTCTTCATAACTTTTCGGTTAGGTGTCCGTTTGAGGTGATTCAAGATTCCACATGAAGCTAAGAGGAAAGGCACCATTTTAATGCCTTTTGCAAACCTTGAATTGACCTAGGATTTTCTCTATATGTGTTCAAAGTGAGGGGATATTTGGCCACAAAAGAGCACCATTAGTCGGGTGAAGGGTTTAGTACCATCGAGAGCCTAGTTGGGCCTTCGAGCTTAGGAACTTGATGTAGGAACCCTAGTGCACCTAGGAACGTTCCATGGAATCTAGACATTATGAGTCCCACCATGACATTGCCACTCCACTTGGTGAACCAAGTAATGGTTGATAGGTATATGCCTTGAGTGAAGGTTTAGTGCACTTATAGCCTAGGCAAGATTACTTGAGGCATAACTGAAAAATTAGTGCACTTTTGGCATGGAGTTAAGGTGGTAGCTTAGCACACATGTGATCTAGGCATGTCTAAGGACTTGAGGCATTATGTGGAGGCTTAGTACACCTAGTGAATTATTTGGAACTCAAGCAAGGTGTACGCACTGTGTTCACCTGCACAACAACCAAGGGAAGGTTAAAGTTACTGTGCTTAGCATTCTAGGGATGAGTTAGGGGCCAAAACTCATTGGGCACAGAGTGATACCCGTGAGAGGACTAGGAAGAGGAGGGGTCCCAAAGGACTCGAATATATGTGCATATGTTAGTCCTCAGACTATGAGCACATGAGGTGGACTTCATATATATTGTATATATGTGTGTGTCCTCAATAGTGTCCCTTTCTGAGAATCATTGATTCTCACTCCCTTAGTCTTTGTTGTGTAGTTTTTAGGTTTCATTAAGTCATCAACCATTAGGTGTTGTTGAGCTAGGCTCACAAGCAGGTGTTTAGTTTATTTGAATCTTTATGTGATTTGCATGTTGGTTGTGTTATGGTACTAATTACAGTTGTTTATTTGGCAGACAGAGGCTAGTGATGCACAAGAGGTGGCTTATGAAGCTTACCACCAAGAGTTTACTTTAAGATGGGGGCTTAGTTTTTTATCTTAGTTTTATGGTTTAGTGTATAGTTTTCATACCCTAGTTGCCTCCATTGTTCATGTTGAGCAGTGTACCCTAGGGTCGCTATTGGGTGCGAGCATAGCCTACTTTTGTATGGATGCTTGCACATGATTGATTATGTATAGTTAATTCCATGGCTATTCTGTATGCTTTGACTATTTTAAAACTTGGATTTTAGTGCAAAGCCTAGGAAATGTTTTATGATTTATGTCTATACTTTATAACTTGTTTTGCTAAATTAGTCACAGCATTACTCTTCCATGGTTGCATAGTAGGATTAATTAACTAGAAGCATAAAGGTTTTAACTAGTGTGCACGTAATCAATTAGCCAATCATGACTAGTGTGGGACAAGTTCCCATAGGCTCTCCATGCAGGCCTGTGAGGGGTTGTGTCATTTTTATAGGCTAAAACTAGCTAAAAACTACGCCAAAGTCACATAGAAAACCTAAGTTCAACAGACATGAAAACATAGTCAAGTTAGGACTCTAACACATATTTTTCACATGTTTTTTGTTTATAGCATATGCCCTTCATCCCATGTGATTTAAATCAATTCATAGGCCTTAATAAAATCCTAAATAATGTAAATAAATAGGAAATTAAATTAAAATATGTAAGAACACAAGATGGGCCCTAAAAACCCTTAAAACGGTCTTCTCGGGTGCACTTAAGGGCTCCTTAGGGCTTTTGCTTGTATCTTTAACTTCCAGCTTGAATAATTGAGTCCCATTGGATTGAGACTTTCTTTTAGATGTTGAAAAGAGGTCTTGAAAATTTAGGGCCCAAAGATTCAACTTGTGGAAGAACATGGTTCAAGAACACTTCAAGGGGGTTCCAAAAGTGCACTTGAGGGGTACCCTTAGTGTTCCTTGTTATTTGGCTTGTCTAGGCACTCTATAATTGAGCACTAAGCTTAGCCATCATCTCTATATGATTCCTTGACTATTCTAGCAACTCCTTGTGAAAATCCAAGTCCATTTTCCATGAAGTAGCTTGAGACAAAAGCTTGAAGTGCACTAATGGGCTCCTTAGCCTTTTTTCTTGTCATAGGTCCACTAGTTATCTTCAAGGGGTCCTTTCCATCTTTGGTTGTGCCTTCCATGCTCAAATAACCTCCCTCTTACTTAAAGGGATTTGTCCATGAATCTTCATGTTCAAATAAAGATGAATTAGAAACATTAAAAGTGGCATTCACATTGTACTCACCTAGCAAGTCTAGCATGCATGCATTGTCACTAATCCTCTTGATCACTTGGAATGGACCATCTCCTTGTTGGGTTTCGGGAGCCAAACAGCGCAGCGGAATTTAACCGAAACCCTCCAGGATCCAAGTGAAAACGGGGTAAACCGGGTGTTCGAAAATTTCATACCTAATTTTCGGTTGAGATCTCTCACTCAACTGTAGAGTCGAATCATAAAACCTGAACAGTTGACGTGTTCAGGCTCTCTATGGTATCCACACGAGCCTCTCGGGATCACCACGCTTCCACCACGTCCCGGCAGATGCGTTTCTCTTGCGCACGCAGTGCTAGCTTGCGTCCTCCAAGGAATTGCAAGAGAAGAGTGCGACTGTCCTTTTTGGGAGGCTAGGGCAAGGAGACCTGCGAATTTCTCACTAAAAGTTGTATTTATAGTGAGACTCAACTTCCAGGCCTAATGGGTTTCAAAGCCCTAATCCAATTAGGATTTAATTTCGGGCTTAATAATGGCTCAACTCTTTGGCCCATTATTAATACGAAATTAAAGTGAAACCATAACCCAAATAATTAGCCCATGCACTCTAATGATCCAAATAGCTCTATGTGTGCGACCCAATAGGCTCTTACCACGTTGGCAATGATCATAAATCACATTTATGATCATAAGCAATGAGCGGTGTCTAGCAACACATCATTGCTACCCAAGTGACAAGATTGTCGGTGAATTCGACTAAACCTTTATGATCATCACCGATATATGCCATTGTCCCTTTGTCCAAGATATCAAGACTAAGCACGAGACATGGAATGTGTCACTCTCGTATAGCCCAATCTTTGGTTTCTTGATTACCGAGTAGACCAACTTAAACTGATGACATTGATATCATATATCAACTCATCCGAGCATGGCCATGCATTTTCTAAGTCTCACTCTATCAAGGGGCCCAAAGATATCACTCCCGTTACATAGGAGGGACAAATCCCATCTTGATCATACAAATCCCTCCGCATGATATGTGACATACCCAATGACCTCCTTCAAGTTCACTCAGTTACGAGCAACAAAGGAAAGTATCAAAGTATGTGACTCACATGTAGGGAACCTTGTTGATCTTAGGTCGAAGGACTACATATACCATGATCACTATGAGAATCACTTATGACACTCATATAACGATCCATGTAGTGTTCTCATGGTGGGTCGGTCCAGTACACAAGTTCTCCAACTTGTACCCATATGTAGACTAGATATCTCATATTAGTCTCCACATATGCTAGTCATTATGTATTATTGCAACCCGCTCCACAATAATACTAGACTAGGGACGTTTAAGAATATCATTATTCTAGGGTTACAATTATGCTTATTACGTTACGCAGAAACAAAACAACAAACATAATTGCTGGATTAATGCCTCAATAAAATATCATGACTCAATGTGCAAAAATACAATCATCTCATGATTGGCCTTTTTGGGCACAATACTAACACTCCTCTTGGATGAATCTTAGTCCATCTTGTAGCTATAAATATTTCCTTACTCATGTGTAACCAAACCTAATCTCCAGGCTTAAAGGCAGCTTTCCTTTGGCCTTGGTTGGCTTTCAAAGCAACTTGTTGATCTTGAGCTCAATTTGTTGCTTAACCTTCTCATGTAGCTTCTTGATACTCTCCACCCTTTTACTACCATCCAAACTAGAAATATCATGAGTAGGTAATGATAAAAGATCTAATGGAGTTAAAGGATTAAAACCATACACAATCTCAAAAGGTGAATAACCAGTAGTAGTATGTATAGTCCTATTGTAAGCAAACTCCATATGAGGCAAAAAATATTCCCAAGATTTCAAATTCTTACCTATGATATCTATGGCCTTTACCTTTTCTTGATCCACTTCAATGCCTTTTGAACTCATAGGAAACCTAAGAAAAACAACCTTGTCAACATAAAAGGAGCACTTTTTCAAGTTAACATACAACTTTTGCACTCTTAGAGTACTTAGCACTTGATCTAAGTGTCTAACATGCTCATCCATGTCCTTGTTATATACTAAGATTCCATCAAAGTACACAACAAAAAACCTACCAATGAAGTCACACAAGACATGATTCATAAGTCTCATGAATGTACTAGGAGCATTAGTTAGCCCAAAAGGCATAACTAACCATTCATGAAGTCCAAAATTCGTTTTGAAAGTAGTTGTCCATTCATCCCCTTCCCTCATCCTAATTTGATGGTAACCACTTTTCAAATCAATCTTTGAAAACAAAAAAGACCATACAATTCGTCAACTATATCATCAAGTCTAGGGATAAGATGTCTATACTTTACAGTGATTTTGTTGACTGGCCTACAATCCATGCACATGTGCCATGAACCATCCTCCTTTGGAACCAAAAGGACAGGTACAACACAAGGGCTCATGCTCTCCCTCACAAAGCCTTTAGCCAACAACTCCTCCACTTGCCTCCTTTCGAATCTCCTTAGTCTCCTTAGGGATTGGTCCTATAAGGCAGGCCTATTTGGAATAGGTGCTCTAGGGACTAAGTCAATTTGATGCTCAATGCCCCTTATGGGTGGCAAACTTCTTGGATCCTCTAGGGAAAACATTTTCAAAGTCCTTCAACAAAGACAAAAACAACACTAGGAAGATGTGTTAGATCATTGATAACAAGTAAAGATTCTTTGTAAAGTAAAAAGAAAGCACTAGTCTTTGTGCTTGAAATGGCTTTCTTCCACATCACTCATTTTTGCTATATGACACTCTTTCTTTCCACTCAACTTCCCCTTATTCTTTTCTCTCTAGGAACTCTCCACTCTTCTTCCCCTCATGTTCACTCTTTTTACATAACCTCTTAGTTATTCTTTCAACTTTCCCCTTATCACTTTTGCCCTTAACTTTCCCCCTTTTCTGTTCTCTCAAACTTACTTTGAAAGCTTTCATTGATCCTCCAAGACTTGTTGTGGTAAAAGTGGAACAAGCATGATTGGCTTTCCTTGGTGGACAAAAGAGTACATGTTCTTCTCACCATCATGTGTGACCTTCCTATCAAATTGCCATGGCCTTCCAAGAAAAATGTGACAAGCTTGCATAGGTACAACATCACAAAAAACTTGATCATAGTAAGTACCAATCTTAAAATGAACCAAAACTTCCTTTACCGCTTCACCTCTCCTGCATCATTCAACTATTAAAGTCTATATGGTTGAGGGTGCTATTGTGTAGGAAGCTTCAACTTCTCCACCATGGTTGAGCTTGCTACATTGGTGCAACTTCCTCCATCAATGATGAGGCTACATACTTAGTCCTTGATTTGGCACCTTGTGACGCGGTCGTCCCTGGCCTCTGCCCAGGAAGCCCTGTGAAAGCTGGTCTCACGGTGGTTGCAATTGGCTAGTTGTATATGTGTGCGGATTAAAATCCCATGATACTAGTTGATTATCCTAGAATATGCAGGATACATGCTCTTCATGTTTTGACTTGGATTAATAAAACATAAAGCATTAACTTGGCCAAGTAATTTCTATAGAAAATGAGTACAAATAGCCAAAGCATACAAATCAACATTTATATGAGTTTACTACACATAACAACTCGTGGGAGCATTCATACATAAAGTAGACTAATGCCCTCACCCAAGAGCCCTAGAGTCTAGGACTCTTCATAACATAGAGTATAGAGGCAACTAGAGTACTGCCTGATAGCCAAACGCTATCGCCTCGATCTGGCCGAACTCCCTGCCACAAGAATGGCCAGAAGAACTGGCGCTACCCGAGAAAAGGTGTGATAGCCGAAGAGCTCCGAGCCCGGCACGCCAGGAAAACCCGAGGACACTACTCGGCCCCCCAAGGTTGTGAACAGATCACCTTCGGAAAAGCGGCACCAGACACAGCGAGCCGAACATGATATCCCCGAAGGCGGAACTCCCTGAAACTGGGAACCCCCGAACTGAGGGCTTGTTTCCCGAAGAGGCTCTGTCCGTACCAAAGGACGACCTCACCCAGGGACCTCGGGAGTACGGCAGGAGCATTTATGGAAGCATTTAAGGAAGCCTCTGACACATCCATTCACAGACGCCACAATCCGCCTCAAAAGGCGCACTGCCACGCTGACGCCATCAGAATCACATCATGGCCCGTCTCAGCACATGGCTCAAGGCAACCTGCTACCAGCTATCTGTCTCCTACGCCCAGAAATTCAGGAACATCCGACCGAACACGTGTCGCGATCTGAACGGGCTAGGCACTCCTATAAATACCAGGAATTAATATTTGGCAGGAGGCTGGTTGGGAAAACACTGCTCCCACACTCTGAGAAAATTACCAGGCGAGACTCCTCAGCCCTTTGTGCTATTTTCTCTGCCTTTCTCTCAGCCACCACTGACTTGGGCGTCGGAGGCTCCCCCCCCGGAAAAACACTCCGGGGGCCTCCTAACCCTTTGTTTCTGAGCTTTCAGGCACTCTCCTTTGGGCGATCCAATCCACCAGGCGTTCTTCCTCCCAGAAGTCTCTCCTCCAGTCATCATGACTCTGAACGATGAGGCCCCTGGCCATCATTTGGCGCCGTCTGTGGGAACCCGCTCTGAGATCGCCGTCGTTGAGACTCGGCGTTCTAAGGACAAGGGACTCCCAAGGTCCCCGTCCGCGCCTGAGATACAACCGGCTGCTGAGCAAACACTCCCAGGGACTTCTGCGCCTGAGGAAGACTGCCCTCTGGTAGTCACCATGAGCTTCTTGAGGGACTTTCAGCGTTCGGTCGTTGCTGAAGTGACCCAGCAGATCGACCGAAGGTGGCCACAGCAAGCACGGGCCCAGAGACCCCCCTCACCGACACGCCCTCGGGAGAGAAGCCCCAAGTCTACACATCGCAGTTCGGGGAGTGGAGACCCTCGCGAAGAATCATCCACAGAAGATATAGCCCTCGGGAAACGGCCTGTGGGACAAACCGGGTCCAAGCGACCGAGAGTCTCACAGCGAAGCAGTTCGTCGCCTGAGGCGAGGTCCTTGTCCCCTCAGCGCCGAACTCGCTCCCCGAAGAGGCGCCGGCGATCTCCATTCCCTGAAGAAGGCCCTAGCGCCACAGTGCTTATGGAGAGGATACTAGCACGGCTGGACAGAGTGGAGAAACAAGTGGCCAGAAAACCCGTTTGGGCCAGACTCTCTGGAACATGCTGCGAAGATGACTCCCCATTCATTCAGGCCGTCGTTGAGGCAGCTATGCCAGGTAACTTCAGAGTACCTCGTCTGGAAATTTATGATGGCCTTACAGATCCACAGGCCCACTTGACGAAGTACAGACGCAGCATGATAATGCACGGCGCTGATGACGCTACCATGTGCAAATGCTTTGAAGTCACCCTCACAGGGCCAGCAACTGCATGGTACAATTCATTGCCTCCAGGGACCATCACTGAGTTCCAGGAGTTGTCCACGGCCTTCACGCAGCAATTCATTGGGAGCAGGCCGACTGCGAAGATGCCTGTCCAGATGTTCGACATAGAGCAGAGAAACGGAGAGACCATCCGAGACTATGTCGAAAGGTTCAACAGGGAAGCCCTGAGCGTCCCAGACTTTCGGCCCGAAATCCGCATTCTTGCCATGACACGGGGCCTTCGGCGGGACTCACAGCTGTTCTACGAGTTCTCAAAGGACCCCCCGGACACCCTCGGAGAATTTTACCGAAGGGCCGAACAGCACATGACAGCCGAGGAGCTAAGAATGGCAGGGCCGAAGTCCGATCACCACCGCGCCGAAGGGTCCAATCAACAAGCTCGGCATCCGACGGAACAGGCAGGACGACCTCGGAGGATGCGGGGAAGGAAACCTCAAAGTTTCACGCCCCTGAGCACCACACGGACCAGCATCCTCATGGCGCTGGAAAGGCAAGGGACGCAGATTCGGCGGCCAAGGGCCATGACCGCCGATAACAAAAAGAATGCCAAGAAGTTCTGCCAGTTTCATCGCGACCACGGTCATGACACCAAAGACTGCTTCCAGCTGAAGAAGTACATAGAGTCGCTGATAAAACAAGGCCAACTTCGGAAGTACCTGCGGATGCCTTCCCCAAAGAGAAGAAAAGAGGAGGAAGAAAGGGCCGAAGACGAGGATTACGACTCCGACAGGCGGAGAAATAGAAGTCCAAAAAGGCGCCCTCCACCTCCTTCAGGGGTTATCCAAACCATCACCACGGGGCTCCCATCCTCGGAAAGAAAGCGGAAAGCCAGAGAAATTGCAGTCATGGAGTATCAAAGTCCATCAAAGAAGCTGGCTCGCAAAGATGGCTCCACCGTCGTCTTCCCCCACGACGATCCGCTGCTGATTATGGCGAGAATAGGGAACTGGGACGTCAAAAGAGTGTTGCTTGATGATGGCTCAAATGCTGACGTCCTATTCTCGCACCTGCTGCCGAGCTTGGGCATCTCCAGCAGCGAACTGAAGCCTGTCACCTCGCCCACTTTTGGGGTTGGACCATCCGAACTCCCCGTCCTCGGATGGATCGATCTCCCGCTGATGATGAAAGGGACTTCGGTAGACGGAGCAGCTGAGTTGTACGCTTCCACAATGGCGAGATTCATCGTCATGGACGTCCCGTCCTCGTACAACGCCATCCTTGGAAGGCAGACAATGGGGAACCTGCATATTCGCCCTGATGTGAAGTACTTGACTGTCACATTCGCCACCAAGGATGGAGATGCAGAGGTCTTCATAGACCAAGCCGAGGTAAGAAAGGTGTTTGTGAAAGCACGAAAAGCTCCGGCAAGCAACCTCGCGCAAACGATGGAGGCAAAGGCGCCAGAAAAAGGCAAAGAAGAAGATCTCGCCAAAGCAGAAACGGAAGCAATAGAGCTTGTCCCAGGTCAATCTACCCGAATAGGGAAGAGCTTGGCCGAAGGTGACAAGGAAAATCTTGTATCCTTTCTGCTGGAAAATAAAGATCTGTTTGCCTACTCGCCGAAAGATATGCCAGGAGTAAACCCTGGCATAATACAGCATAGCCTCAAAGTAAGCCCGGAAGCAAAACCTGTCCGGCAAAAGAAACGGAGCATCTCAGCCCACAAAAGCAACTTTGTCAAAACCGAAGTCCAGCGTCTCCTAGATGCTGAAGTTATCAGGGAGGTCAAGTACCCCGAATGGTTAAGCAACGTGGTCATTGCCACAAAAGAAGGTAGCAGCAAACTCCGGATGTGCATCGACTTCAGAAACTTGAACGATGCTTGCCCGAAAGACTCATACCCTCTGCCGCCAATAGATCAACTGGTAGATTCAACTGCTGAATATGGGCTCCTTAGTTTCCTAGACGCCTTCAGTGGCTACCATCAAATAAGGATGGACCCCGAAGATGAAGAGAAGACTGCCTTCATCACCGAGGGAGGAACATATTGCTATATCAGGATGCCCTTCGGGCTCCAAAATGCAGGAGCCATCTACCAGAGGCTGATGAACAAGGTCTTCAAAGACCAAATGGGGAGAAACATGGAGGTGTATGTTGATGATATGATAGTCAAGAGCAAGCTGCCTGGCTACCACGTTGCAGATTTAGAGGAAACCTTCCAAAAGCTTAGAGCCTTCGGGATCCGCCTTAATCCTAAGAAGTGCATCTTCGGGGTGACCTCGGGAAAATTCCTTGGGTACATGGTATCCAAAAGAGGCATCGATGCTAGCCCCGAGAAGATTAAGGCTCTGCTTGAGTTCCGAACTCCTGCCACAGTCAAAGACGTGCAGAGACTCACCGGAAGAATAACCTCTCTGAGCAGATTTATTTCCAGGTACGGAGATAGGTGTCGACCTTTCTTCAAAGTCCTCACAAAGGCAGCAAAAATGGAAGGCAACCTCGGAAGAAATGATCATCCTTGGGATGAAGATTGCCAAAAAGCCTGGGAAGAACTCAAAGTCTACTTGGCCAGCCTGCCGACTCTGCGACAACCTCGGGAGGGAGAGCCCCTCGTACTGTACCTCACCGTCACAGAAAAAGCTGTGAGCTCGGTCCTCATGAAAGAAGAAGGGCCAAAGCAATGGCCGGTCTACTATGTCAGCAAGTCCCTGCATGGCGCCGAAATCAGGTACCCTTTGCTTCAAAAAGCTATATACGCCTTGGTGCTTGCAGGGAGAAGGCTGCGACCATACTTTCAGGCTCACCCCATCATCGTCCGAAGTAGTCTGCCGCTACGGGATGTCATGAAGAGAGTTGATCATTCGGGAAGGCTCTCCAAGTGGTGCATAGAGCTGGGCGAACACGAAATCACGTATGAGCCTCGGAAGGCCATAAAAGCTCAAGCACTGGCAGATTTTATCGCCGAAATACCCACCACTGAGGAGAGCCATTCAGATCCAAAAGAGGGTGAGCCAGAATGGACCTTGCACGTAGACGGAGCCTCGGGGTCCGAACACCAGGGAGCTGGAGTAATTATCAGGGGCCCCGAAGGCCTGGAGGTAATGAAGGCTATCAAGTTCAGCTTCAACGTCACCAACAATGTAGCTGAGTATGAAGCCCTCATAGCGGGATTACGCTTGGCCAGAAAGATTGGCGTGAGAAACTTAAAGGCTCACAGCGATTCCCAGCTGGTAGTTCGGCAGACGGCAGGAGATTATGGGGCGAAGGACCCAATCTTGGCAAAATACCACGAGCTGGTAGCAAAGCTCATCCAAGAGTTTGACGCCGTACGGATCGAAAATGTACCTCGGCGGAATAACACTGAGGCGGATTGCTTGGCGAAGTCGAAAACATACACCGAGGTGCTAGACCATCCGAGCATCTCAGTGCTGAGCATGGCGACCTCGGGAACAGGGTGGAAAGACCCAATAAAAAGATACCTCGCAGAGAATTTGCTCCCCGAAGACCCCGGCGATGCTGCAAGACTGCGAAGACGCTCCGGAAGATTCTTCCTGATTGGCGAAGAGTTATACCGGCAGGGATATGCGAATCCGCTGCAAAGATGTGTGAATGAAGAGGATACTGAAATGGTCCTTGAAGAAGTTCACGAAGGCATGTGTGGTTCACACATTGGAACTGATGCCCTTGCAGCAGTGATACTCCGCCAAGGATACTTCTGGCCTACCCTGAGAAAGGACGCAAGGCAGTTCGTCCGAAAGTGTGGTAGTTGCCAGAGACATGCAAAAATCCAGAGGACACCCTCGGAAATGGTAACTTCGGCAGACTATCCTTGGCCCTTCGCAGTCTGGGGTATAGACCTTATTGGGCCACTCCCCACAGCACCCGGAGGCGTGAAATTCTGCGTGGTAGCAGTGGACTATTTCTCAAAGTGGGTGGAGGCAGAACCACTAGCAACTATCTCGGCAAAAGAAGTGCAGAAGTTCGTATGGAAGAACATTGTATGCAGATTTGGCATACCGAGGGTACTAGTAGCTGATAATGGATCCCAATTCATAGACAAAGGATTCCAGGAATTTATCAGCGACCTCGGAATAAAGATGCACTTCGCCCCAGTAGCTCACCCCCAAAGTAACGGGCAGGTGGAAGTATCGAACAGGACCATAAAAGATGGCCTGAAAAAGAGACTGGGAGAAGCAAAAGGGAAATGGCCAGGAGAACTCCAAAGCGTATTATGGAGCTACCGAACGACGCCCCGGAAGAGCCACAGGGGAAACTCCCTTTTCACTAGTCTTCGGGATACAGAGGCCATTATCCCAGTCGAGATAGTCAGACCATCAATACGGGTGCAAGTATTTGATGAAGGTGGAAACGACCTCGGCCTCAGAACCAAGCTCGACCTCGTCGGCGAACACAGAGAAATAGCCGAGCTGAGAAGAAAAGCTTTTCAGCAAAGAGTGGCCGCGGCTATAAACTTACGGGCCAGGCCAAAAGAAATCAAGAAGGGAGACCTCGTTCTCCGAAAGGCTGACTTTGCACCCCGAAGGCCGTCCCACGGAGTACTTCGCGCAAACTGGGAAGGACCTTATCTGGTTCTCGCCGAAGTACGAAAAGGCGTGTACAAACTTGGCGACGCCGAAGGCGTAGAATTGAAAAATACTTGGCACTCAGACGCCTTGAAAAAATTCTACGCCTAAGATGAAGCGGAGGAATTGTAAGTACAGAATGCTCTTAAGGAAAGTTCTTAAGTATCCAAAATTGTGCAAAGCAGAATTCCGCAAAGATGCGCGCCGTAATAAAGCGAGATTTCTTCCAGGATTCTTCAGCCAAGAACACGCGAAGTCCCTTGAGAAATATGCAGAAACAGTTTCGGAAGAAAGATGGGAAAGATGGAAAACAAAAATCTCGCAGAAGTACTCGCCGTAGCCAGCGCAGAGACAATTTTCCGAACTCCCTTGAGCGTCACGTAGCTCGGGAAAATAGGAAGTGAAAAATCTCGCGAAAGGTTTTCCCAAGTGCCTTGAGCAAACATGCTCGGGACAACTGGAAAAACAAAATTATTTGACTGTTTTCCAGGTTTTCCGAAGTCCCACCTAAGAATATCATGTTCGGGACAAATTGGAAGTTCATACAAAAGCCTGCAAAAAGAGTTAAAAAGCAAATTATTTTTCAGACCTTCCAAAAATGCCTCTGGAGCAAACATGCTCAGATGTAGCCAAGGGAAGGTAATCTGAAGAGTTTCTTTGATCAAAGGTTTTCCACAAGAAAGGGCTTGAGCAAAAGAAGTTCGAGAAGTCTCGTATGGAAAAAATTAGTATGAAGACTTGCAAGTAAAGACTTAGCCAAAAAAATCCGCATTAAGAGACAAAGGATGCTTTTAGAATATTATCTGAGAAAATAAGATGACTTCGCCTTTGTAGCTCACCCCCAAAGATGTTCTGGAAGGAAAACAGGAATAAAAGATGGCCTGAAAAATTCTACGAAAGATGAAGCTCCCAGGGAAATGGCCAGGAGAACTCCAAAGCGTATTATGGAGTTACCGAACGACGCCCCGAAAAGGGGAGACTCTTTTCTCACTGTCTTCATAACAGAGACCATGTATCCCAGGTAGAGATAGTTCAACCTCTTACGGGTGCTGAAAACAACCTCGGAAGGCGTGGTTCTGACCTCAGGGAGAACCTTATCTCAATCTGTGTAAAGAGGCGAGTGAGAATAACGATAGCCACTCCTGAGAAGGCAATCTTTTCAGCAAAGAGTGGCCGCGGTTGTACTCTGCTTCGGGGCCAGGCCGGGTATTGGACGCTCAAGAGATCTCCGCGGCTGAAGGTAGGAGCCGTCTCATGGAGTACTTCGCGCACCTTGATGGGAAGGACCTTATCTGGTTCTTGCCGAAGCTACGAAAAGGCGTGTACAAATTCGGCGACGGAAGGCGTAGAATTGAAAAATACAAAACTCTAGACGCCTTGAAAAAATTCTACGCCAAGATGAACCGGAGGAGATGGTAAGTACAGAATGCTCTGAAAGTTCTTAAGTATCCAAAATTGTGCAAAAGAATAAAAAATTCAAATTGATTACCTCTCGACGAAATTATGTGGGAAAGTCCCTTGAGCCATCATGCTCGGAAAGATGGGAAACAAAGGTCGCAGAAGTAAAGGCCGTGGTTAAGGGCAGAGACAGATTTCCGCAAGCTCCCGAGGCCGCGAACCCTGGGAAAAACGTTCGGTGGTTTCCCAAGCGCCCTTGAGCCTTTGCGCTCGGGACAACTTCGGGCGAGGAAAATTGGAAGAAGGGAAAGTCCCTTTAGCAATCATGTTCGGGAAAAAGAATGCAAAAGCCTGCAAAAAGACTTAGTCAAATTTTTCAGACTTTCCGAAAAGTCTCTTCAAAACGCACTCGGGACAAAGGAAGGTAAAAAAGTTTCTTTGATCGCAGAGTTTTCCGAAGTCTCTTGAGCGAACGTGTTCGGGACAATGGAAATGAAGAAACTTGCAAGAAAAGACTTAGCCAAAAAAAATCTTCATTAAGAGCAAAGCTGCTTTACAGAAGAAGTGCCCGAAGAAGGAGTACAAAGTAGGAAGGGAAGGAAAAGGGGCCCTAAAAAATAGCCTAAGGGTTCGCGGCGTCCCGAGAGCCACTCGCTGGCCCGCCCTTTTCCACCACCTTTCGCGCCGGCATTGAAGGAGGAAGTTTCAGATGCTCGACCTTGGACCATTCCCACCGAGGTCCCTCAGGAATATTTAGGGCCTCTAGAAAAGAGAGGTCTAAATCTGGGAACCTCTGGAGAACCTGGTGACGAGCAAGGCAGAAGCCGTCCTGAAAGGCAACCTTCGCCATTTGATCAGACTCGTTCTTATCAAGCTCGAGGTCGTCAAGGTCGTCCTTCAGTTCAGCAATCTCCTCCTTCAGCGCCTTTATCTCCAGCGTCCCCTTGGACCCCTTCTTCAAAGACTCGACCTCAGCCCGGAGAGTGTTATTCTCACTCGTCAACGACACTATAAGGCTGTCAGAACCAGCCTTGTGCTTGAGAAGATCTTCGTTGGCGGCGAGCATCCCCTTTATTTGTTCACCGAGGTCAGCGATCTTCTGGGAGGAATCCTTTTGAAGTTGTTCTTTTTCCTTCCGGAACTCCTCCCGAAGGGCAGTCACTTCTTTCTCAGCAGCCTCTTTCAGCTGCTGGTTTTTGGCGGCCGACTCCGCGAGTGCGATCCTCGCCTCATTCATGGTCTGAGTGGCCGAAGTTCGGAAGGCAACCTCCCTGGCCACCCGAACTCGGAGAAAGCCGGCGTACCCCAGCAGCTGCAAAAAGATAAAACGCAAGGTCAGTAAGAGCCAAAAACTTAGGAAAAAATTGAAGGGAAAGAGCTGTGAAGGATATACCTGAGCAGCATGCTCGGTGATCTTTGCGGCGAGAGTGTTATCCCCCGGATGGGCCGCCGCTATAGCCTTGAAGGAGGCCTCAATAAGCACCCCCTTCGAAATTTCCTTCGCCATTTGAGGACAGTCCTCGGCGTACAAATTCATGTCCTCCGTGAACGTCCAGAAAGGCTCCTTTGGTATCTTCCCTTGCGGGATTTTGGCGTCCCGAAGAGCTCGCTTCCGAGCATGTTCGGCCGCCCAGTCAGGGGTAGTCAACTCCCCTGCGTGGCAAGAATGAGAAGGAGATTAAAGACAAAGAAGGCAATCCAGAAAAAACAAAGGAAGTACACTTTGTCTGGAAACAAACCTGGTGGAACCTCGGCAACGACGTCCTCGGAGTCCTCGGCCTCCTCGGTTGAAATGCCCTTGCCCTTCCGCCTGCGCCGCTCCTCGGCAGAAGGTACTTCTACCAGTACATCAAGGAGGGCCTGTGACGCAGTAGGACTTTGAGGAGGGACGTCGGTTGAAGGGACCTCGGAAGCAGCAGTCTCAGGCGTCGAAATCTCGGCTGTCCCAGGCTCCTCGGCAGTCTCCTCGGGAATTTCTTCTAGAGGAACCTGGGTAGTTCTCTTTGCCCATTTCCACGAAGGCCCCGCGCCAGTAAACTTTCGCCTTCGGGAAGCCGCCTTCTTCGTCTGATCGCCCTTCTCCACTTGGCCGGTGAAAAGGGACTTGTAATAGGCGGCAGTCCCGTCGCCCATCTCTGAAAAAGGAGAGAAACATCAGCGTAAGTCCGAGGAAAAAACAGCAAAGGAGTAGAAGATGACTCACTTTCGACAAGCGTTTCGAAAGAAATCTCCTCCTTAAGAAGCTTGACCAACCAGGAATCCTTCCCGGCGATGGCAGGAGCTGGCATCTTGAGGTCAGTCTCGTGCTCCTTTACCACCTTTAGTTCCCGAAGGACCTCTTCGGTCATCAACTTCCAGTTGATTGGAAAAGGGTAAAGGGCGCGCGGAGCGACCTCGGGATCCCAGTCAGAGACAGCCCGAATGCGGGCGTCGAAATCCGCGAACACGGGAGCCAACTCTGGGGTCAGCAGCATCCTCGGATCAACAACGTCCACATCCAGTGTTCCCTGAGCCCATTTGGTCGGAACGTACGACCAGGCCTCGTCCATCTTCAGGAAGAAGAACTTCTGTTGCCACCCCCGCCAGCTATCCTTAGTGGCGAAGGTGAACATGAATTTCTTGCTCCCGGATCCCCGAGGTAGCATGAAATAGAAGCCACCCTTCGGGACCACAGAGAGCTTGTAGTACTGCATAAAGATTATGAAATGGGGTTCTATCCCGAAGACGCCACACATGCAGAGGTAGGCGTTAAAATAGCAGAACGAGTTCGGGGGAAGCTGGTTCACAGCAATGCCATGAAATTTGCAGAACTCGCACACCATCTTCGGGGGAGGATACCGAAGACCGGCCTTCAGCTGGGCTCGGAAAACGGTAACCTCCTTACTATGGTTTGAAAAAGCATAATGGCTAGAACGAGGCAGCCTAGTAATGGCGTAAGAGGGAAGAAAGAATTTTTTCTTCCACCTCTCTAACTTTGCAGGGGTGGTGCAACAAGGATGGGCTAAAAGAGGCTGCCAGCTCTCAGGAATGGGCATTTTTGACATGAAAACGAGTTTGAAAACGGAAGAAAACAGTTTCCAGAGAAAAACTCAAAAGAACAGAGGGATCAAAACGCTCTGGAAAACAAAAACCCACCGAAAGATTTGCCAAAATCTGAGGACGCCGTCGTGAAAGTTGGCTGGAAAAAAGCTCTGATTAAGGTAGCTCCGCCACAGAAAGCAAGAAAGTGCAAGAACAGGGGCAAAGCAGAGAAAAGAGCAGAAGAAAAAGCAAAAGGAACTTATGATGGAATGGGCTATTTATAAGCCAGAGGTGGGTAACCGAAACATCGTCATAAGTACCCTTTGGAGGCAAACCGTCGCCGTAACTGCTCTCTGCACCTGAAAAGGCGCGCCCTCTGTAACCGATGTGACTCTCCTCCAATGGCAAAGCGCCACGTGTCAACCGCTGCGCAAAAATGGTGGACACGTCCTCCAAACGTCCCTTGAAAACTGGGACACGTCTTCTGACATCCCTGGAAAACTGGGACGCGCCGCTCAGACTGACACGCTTGGCCAAACAGACCTGCAGAAACAAAGAGCAGGCCAACTCGAGGATGCCAAGAGACAGGCTATGGCCGAACAGCCCATGACCTTCGGGCAAGAGGTGTATCTTCGGCACAGGCTCCGCCTCGGAGACACCAAAGAACAGGCCAAGGCCGAAGAGCCCATGATCTTCGGGCAAGAGGCACATCCTCGGAACAGGTTAAGCTTCCAAAGAGACTCCCATAAACAACCTCGGAAAGAGATGCAAAACCGAAGTCTTCACTTCGGCTTTCCAAAGGGGGGCATGTGATAGCCAAACGCTATCGCCTCGATCTGGCCGAACTCCCTGCCACAAGAATGGCCAGAAGAAGCTGGCGCTACCCGAGAAAAGGTGTGATCATGCACCTCGGGAGATAGCCGAAGAGCTCCGAGCCCGGCACGCCAGGAAAACCCGAGGACACTACTCGCCCGCCCCAGGTTGTGAACAGATCGCCTTCGGAAAAGCGGCACCAGACAGCGAGCCGAACATGATATTCCTGAAGGCGGAACTCCCTGAAACTGGGAACCCCCGAACTGAGGGCTTGTTTCCCGAAGAGGCTCTGTCCGTACCTAAGGACGACCTCACCCAGGGACCTCGGGAGTACGGCAGGAGCATTTATGGAAGCATTTAAGGAAGCCTCTGACACATCCATTCACAGACGCCACAATCCGCCTCAAAAGGCGCTCTGCCACACTGACGCCATCAGAATCACATCATGGCCCATCTCAGCACACGGCTCAAGGCAACCTGCTACCAGCTTTCTGTCTCCTATGCCCAGAAATTCAGGAACATCCGACCGAACACGTGTCGCGATCTGAACGGGCTAGGCGCTCCTATAAATACCAGGAATTAATACTTGGCAAGAGGCTGGTTGGCAAAAATACAGCTCCCACACTCTGAGAAAATTACCAGGCGAGACTCCTCAGCCGTTTGTGCTATTTTCTCTGCCTTTCTCTCAGCCACCACTGAATTTTGCGTCGGAGGCTCCCCCCCCCCGGAAAAACACTCCGGGGGCCTCCTAACCCTTTGTTTCTGAGCTTTCAGGCACTCTCCTTTGGGCGATCCAATCCACCAAGCGTTCCTCCTCCCAGAAGTCTCTCCTCCAGTCATCATGACTCTGAACGATGAGGCCCCTGGCCATCAGCTAGGATGTGAATCTCGGGCCAAAAGTTGGGCGCCCTTAGTGCTTCTCGGTTGAACCTTTCGACGTAGTCGTGAATGGTTTCCCCACTTCGCTGTGCTATGTCGAACATCTACACCAGCATCTTGGCCATTGGCCTGCTTCCAATGAACTATTGGGTGAAGGCAGTAAACAGCGCCTGGAAACTCAGCAAGGTTCCGTGGGCTAGGGAGTTACACCATGCCATTGCTGAACCGGAGAGGGTCAACTCGAAACACTTGCAGAGGGTAGCGTCATCTGCGCCATGGAGCACCATGCTTTGCTTGTACTTTGTCAGGTGCACCTGGGAGTCACTACAACCGTCGTAAGTTTGCAAGCGTGGCACCCTGAAGTCACTAGGCATGGGCGCCTCCACCACTTCCCGTACAAAGGGTGACTCTTCTCCGGTATAAGCGTCGGACAATCTTGACCAGACTGGTTTTTGGGAGATATGCCTCTCAACCCTTTCCAGTCTTCCAAGGATCTTCTCCATGAGGGTAGCTGCGTTAGCTTCCCCTTTCTGCCTGGCGGTCGCCGGCACTGGCGAATTTCTTCTCCTTCTTGGAGAATAGCTTCGGCGGCAAGGAGACTGGGACCTGCGGTATTGGGACGGACACCGTCGACAGGAGGTCCTAGTTTCTTTTGGGGCCCTTTCTCTGATAGGTCGCACCTTAGGGGGCACGTCCTCTATCAAGGATTCATCATGAGAGCCCTCACTCCTGGAAGTCTGGTGGGTGGACCTCGGGCTTCTCTCCCGGCGCGTTGCCGATGGGGAGGCCCTTTGGACTGAAGGAGGCTGGGGCCAGCTCTGGTCGAGTTGCTGAGTCATTTCAGTAGCGATGGAGCGCTGGAAGTCTCAAAAAAAGCCTAACGTCACTGTTAGAGGGCGGTCATCCTCCGGTGTATAAGTCTCTACAGTGGGCTGCTCGGTCTCCGGCTGAGCCTCCGGCGCAGAGGAGCATTTTGGGAGCCCCTTGTCTTTGGAACACTGAGTCTCTATGACGGTAACCTGGGAAGGGTTTCCCACATATAGCGCCAAATGATGCCCTTCCACATCTTTGTTGTGAAACATGGTGAGCCTGGAGCAGGAACTTCTGATGAGGGAATCCCTAGATGAGTGGCCTCCGGTGCAGATATGGACTGCAAGGACTCAGAAAAGAAAGGGTTAGGAGCTCCGCAGAGTATTTTCCTGGGGAGGAGCCTCCGACGCCCAAGTCTGTACTTTGTAGAGAAAGCGAATAGTAACCAGAGTATAGCAAGAGTTCCTTATTACCTCTCCGTGTCTCTTGTGAGAACACTGTGCAAGTATTTATAGGAGGGCATAGGGAGAAGGCCGTTTGACATAGCCTGCTTAGATGGTGACACGTGTTCGGCCCGATTTGGTCCATACCCTTGCAGAGGGCTCCTCCAGCTGGCCTTAGGCCATTCTGACCAAAGGTGTCACACCTCACACAGGCCCTGGCCCAAGTCCAAGGAATTAACTCCCAAATCTGAAGTTTAATTTCTAACCTTTCAATTCGGCCAACTATCAAAACTTAACCTTAAGTCTTATTTTCTTAAGGTATTTAGCCTGGGAGGTGGCCTACGAGGCTTATGAGTGTTTCCAATTAGTTATTTGCAGCAGAATCAAGGCCCAATACCACTAACTTGCAAAACAAGCAAGGCTTCCATAGTCACTTGCAAGACAAGCAAGGCAACACTTAATGTAAATTTAAGTGTTTAGAATGTGTGCACTCAAGTGTGCTACCTATTATGGCAACCAAGAAGCCTATGGTAATCAATTTGTTTTGAAAACTCAAGTTTATATGCACATGTACCTCTCGGCCATAAAAGATACACCAGGAGGTTCACAAGGTTTCGTGCTTCACATTCACATAATTAGGCATAAGTCCATAACTAACCACATAGATATGCCAAACTTTGGCCTAAAGCATCCACCATAAGTATAAGTCCAAAACCATCCATAAGTACATACACATAACTTGGCTACACAAGCACATCAAGTACCACCTCAGAACTAGGCAACCAAGACTACATACATGTACACACAAATGGTAGTCTACCTACTAACATACATGGCTCCATGCCATGATTCAAAAGTCTTCCATGCCAAGTTATAGTACAACCCGAGACCATTAATGGTCAAACAGCACCTTAAGTATGTTAGTGTTGTGCCCAAAAGCCAATCATGAGATGATTGTATTTTTGCACATTGAGTCATGATATTTTATTTAGGCATTAATCCAGCAATTTTGTTTGTTGTTTTGTTTCTGCGTAACGTAACAAACATAATTGTAACCCTAGAATAATGATATTCTTAAAAGTCCCTGGTCTAGTGTTATTGTGGAGCGGGTTGCAATAATACATAACGACTAGCATATGTGGAGACTATTATGAGATATGTAGTCTACATATGGGTACAAGTTGGAGAACTTGTGTATTGGACCGACCCACCATGAGAACACTACATAGATCATTATATGAGTGTCATAAGTGATTCCCATAGTGATTAGGGTATATGTAGTCCTTCGACCTAAGATCATCAAGGTTCCCTACATGTGAGTCACATACTTTGATACTTTCCTTTGTTGCTCATAACTGAGTGAACTTGAAGGAGGTCATTGGGTATGTCACATATCATGCGGAGGGATTTGTATGATCAAGATGGGATTTGTCCCTCCTATGTAACGGGAGTGATATCTTCGGGCCCCTTGATAGAGTGAGACTTAGAAAAATGCATGGCCATGCTCGGATGAGTTGATATACGATATCAATGTCATCAGTTTAAGTTGGTATACTCGGTAGTCAAGAAACCAAAGATTGGGCTATACGAGAGTGACACATTCCATGTCTCGTGCTTAGTCTTGATATCTTGGACAAAGGGACAATGGCATATATCGGTGATGATCATAAAGGTATAGTCGAATCATCGACAATCTTGTCACTTGGGTAGCAATGATGTGTTGCTAGACACCGCTCATTGCTTATCATCATAAATGTGATTTATGATCATTGCCAACGTGATAAGAGCCTATTGGGTCGCACACATAGAGCAATTTGGATCATTAGAGTGCATGGGCTAATTATTTGGGTTATGGTTTCACTTTAATTTCGTATTAATAATGGGCCCAAGAGTTGAGCCATTATTAAGCCCGAAATTAAATCCTAATTGGATTAGGGCTTTGAAACCCATTAGGCCTGGAAGTTGAGTCTCACTATAAATACAACTTCTAGTGAGAAATTCGCAGGTCTCCTTACCCTAGCCTCCCAAAAGGACAGCCACACTCTTCTCTTGCAATTCCTTGGAGGACGCAAGCTAGCACTGCGAGCGCAAGAGAAATGCATCTGCCGGTAGCCTGGTGGAAGTGTGGTGATCCCGAGA
The DNA here is from genome assembly GCA_005392925.1 of Aquilaria sinensis. Taxonomy (NCBI): domain Eukaryota; kingdom Viridiplantae; phylum Streptophyta; class Magnoliopsida; order Malvales; family Thymelaeaceae; genus Aquilaria; species Aquilaria sinensis. The sequence continues at coordinate 191,488 of SMDT01000005.1, read as the reverse complement.
GGCTCGTGTGGATACCATAGAGAGCTTGAACACGTCAATTGTTCAGGTTTTTGTGATTCGACTCTACAGTTGAGTGAGAGATCTCAACCGAAAATTAGGTATGAAAATTTTCAAACACCCGGTTTACCCCGTTTCACTTGGATCCTGGAGGGTTTCGGTTAAATTTTGCTGCGCTACATTGGGTAGCTAGTAACCTACATGGCTCCATGAAACCCAACAGACCATTAAGTATCCCATACAATAGGACACACTGCAACACCAAACCTATAGCCATATTCATAGTCATGAAAGTGAAGACTATGATCAGAGCAAGTGTCCACATGTCCATGCTGCCCTTCCTAGACAGGTCCCAACACTACAAGCCTGCAAACTTAACACATAAGTCTCGGCCAACTTTTAAAATAGACTTGTAATATACAAATTGTTCAAGCCAAGCACACATTGGCACATACCTTGGCAAACAAGTTAGCTAGCACAACAAACTAGCACAAACTCAAGCAAAGCTACTCAGGCCGAGTATCCTTTCCTGAAAAACAAATGTATATGGGCAATGAGCATATAACTCAGTAGGGATTTCACTACATTAACCAACTCATAAAGAGTTTATTTAGTTAAGCCGAGTGTGCACTCAAGGCTTAACCTCCAATTGCCCAACATAACCTGCAAAACAAACACAAGACAAGGAAAACCACAACATATACATATACATGTAACAATAATTTGGTCAGCAAGCACAAGGAAATCACCAAAGCACACAATGTACACACACACACACCACAATGACCATTCGGCCATAATGCCATAACATGTGCCAATGTGCAATTTTTGCACACAACTTCACCATAATCTCCACTTCCACTAGAGCTCCGAAATAGCTAGCAAAATGGCCACATTCACTAGCATTTCTAGCACATGTCTATAGTTAATTAGCTAATTAACACCATAACCGAATCAATTCTCAATAGCCCATCAAGCAACTAAGGTCATTTGGCAATTTTATCCATCACTTAGCTACCTTACACACTTGAATCATGGTATACTACCAAGCAATCAAGTATAAGTGAAACCCTACCTCAATCAAGCTTTTCGGCCAAAACCAAACTTCCAACCCGTGATGTTCTTCACACAATTGGCCTAATAGAACACCAAATCAACACCATTACTCCTTGTTCATGGAACATAGACCATGTATTCAAGGAAAACACAAATTTACCTCAAACCCTAGCTTGGAAACGTCTCGGCCTTCCTTTGTTTCTTCAAGAACAAAGCTTGAACTTGAGTTGTGTAGTACCGAAATCAAAGAACCTTAGCTTGTCTCCTTCAATCTAGCTCCAATTGCTCCTTAACCAAGACCAATTTGGTGGAACTCAAGAGCTAAGCCAAGAACACCAAGCTAAGCTAGCTCTCGGCCAAAAGAAATGAAGCCCGAAATGAAAACAAAAGGCTTTAGTGGTCTTAGGCAAACCGGTTACAAGACACATGTGATTAAGTTGGCAATTAAGCTAGCTTTCGGCCTCAACAAGTTTGCATGGTGCAATGAAGCCCTCACATCTTCACGGTCACACATCCATAACTAAATCACGTGTTCACTTAGGCACTTAGGTTATTTCATGGCTTACAATGCCATGCACAAGCCAACACAAGTCCCAAGGTGTCATTTCTCCCATGTGAAACCGGCCAAGTTACTAGTGTAAGTACTTAGTTAGACTAACTAAGTAATAATGCTTACTACCTCAGTGGGAGACATGATGTGACTGGTTATCATTGTTGTCTGCCTTAATTTGGTCTAGTATGCCATTAACCCTTGCATAGTTTTGCATGGCCGAAACCATCAACTCACACTTTGTAGCTTTGCTTGCACCACTAATCCATATGTGCAGTTTAGCCCTCCAACTTTATTTTCTGTCAAACTCAACATAGTCTCTCATTTAGGTGCACTTAAGGTACATAGTCTTGCAGTTTTGAATTCTCATCACTACCACCTTGCTGAACTGAGTCCCTTTTCTATTTTTATAGTATATTTCTCATTTTTCTTAGCCTTAGCCAAGCTTAGAAGGGTAGTCCTAACAAAGGGTGCCGGAACGGGTGCTGTGACAAGGGTGCCCATGTCAAGGGCGTGTTCGAGGCTCTTTTGTCAGAGGCTCCTCAACCATTTTGTCATATGTCCACGTGGCCTTTTCGGGGGACCGAACTCATTCAGAGACAGAGCTCATTCGGGGAGGTGAGCTCTTTTGGAGGGAGGTCCCTTGTTCATACGAGGCACCTACAGTTGGGCTCTCCTGAGGTCAAGCTCGGGTACCTGATGATGGCACTTCGTGGGTGCGATCCGAGGGTGACCCAAAGAGCATCCGAAGGTTTTGGGCACGTGAGGTCGACATGAGGTTACCCTCGGGAAGGGTGGTGACCACTTCTGACCGAAGTTGGTCCCATGGGTTTCCTAAGGGTAGCGCCTATCCGGCTTGTCCGAGGGTGCTGACGCCTTATTTTTACCGGGGTTTTGCCGTGTCTGGTTCGATCGGAGGTGGTGAGCTGGCCAAGGGTGGTGCGCATATGCGAAGTCCTTCGGGGGGCGATAGCCCTTCGGCTATCACTAGTAAATGGAGTCCATCCATAACAAATCTTACCATAATAGAGTGAACTAGCTAATGGTGGAAAGGGGAGCACCATGGATGAAGGCTTACTACATTCGTGGCCTAGCCAAGTTATTACTTGAGGAATAAGTGAAAGCTTAGTGCGTCCTTGGTTGGTTAAATGGTCAAGCCTTAGTACCTTGGTAGTCTAGGTGAGCTTATTAGCTTGAGACAACAAGTGGAAGCCTAGTGCACCTAGTTAAGTAGAGGGTTAGTACCATAGTGGCCTAGACAAGCCAAGGGTTGGAGGCACTATGCAGGAGCTTAGTACACCTAGTGAGTTTCTTGGAACTCAAGGAAGAAGCATCCATCTTGTTCCCTTATGCGACAACAAAAGGAAGGACATTTAGTGAGCTTAGCTCACTAAGACATCAGCCAGCCAAGGCTTGCTAGGAGGGAGTTAGAGGCCAAAAGTCACTAGGCACGGGGTGATGTCCATGCAAGGACTAGGAAAAGGTAATTTCCTAAGGGACTCACATATATGCACATATGTTAGGCCTCAAACTGCACAGGGCGTATAGTAGATTTCAAATATTATATATATGAGTATCGTCAGGTTTTTGCTTGCAGGTTTAATGTTTGTTTGTAGGTGCCTGAATCCCTTAGTGGGAATCTTTGGATTCTCACTCCCTTTAGTGTTGTTTTGTAGATTGTATCTGTAAGAAGTTGGCGACATTGGAGAGTTATCAAGCTAGCATTTGTATTAGAGATAACCACCTACTAAATTGTTATTGATTCTAGTTTATTGTTGGTTATGTTGTTTGTGTTAACTATAACTGTCTTGTTGTCTTGCAGAGGCTAGTGGCATAAGGATGGACATAGTGGGCCATGGATCTTAGTAGTAGTTTTGGTATACATATGTATGCTAGTTTGGCCTCCAATGTCTCTAGGTCGAGTAGTATTTTAGTTGCTTTTGGGCATGTGCAGAGTCTTTACTTATGTAATGATGCAAAGTTATTACTTATCGTAAATACACTTATCTTTTATGCTCTGACTTGTGTTTTAGATTTGTTTTATAAATGTCGGTAACATTTTTAATTGATTTTATTTAAGTGAAATTCAAGTCAAAGCAAGTGCAAGCATAATGCATATTAGGTTAATAACTAGATGCATTAAAGGTTTTAAAATAGGACAAGTAATCAACTAGCCAACTACAACTAGCACGAGACTTTGATTGCATAGTCTTCCTGGAGGGCCACATTAGTGATAGCTGAAGTGCTGTTTGTTAGTGTTGTGCCTAAATGCCAATCATGAGATGATTGTATTTTTGCACATTGAGTCATGATATTTTATTAAGGCATTAATCCAACAATTATGTTTGTTGTTTTGTTTCTGCATAACTTAACAAACATAATCGTAACCCTAGAATAATGATATTCTTAAATGTCCCTAGTCTAGTATTATTGTGGAGTAGGTTGCAATAATACATAACGACTAGCATATGTGGAGACTAATATGAGATATGTAGTCTACATATGGGTACAAGTTGGAGAACTTGTGTACTGGATCGACCCACCATGAGAACACTACATGGATCGTTATATGAGTGTCATAAGTGATTCTCATAGTGATCATGGTATATGTAGTCCTTCGACCTAAGATCATCAAGGTTCCCTACATGTGAGTCACATACTTTGATACTTTCCTTTGTTGCTCGTAACTGAGTGAACTTGAAGGAGGTCATTGGGTATGTCACATATCATGCGGAGGGATTTGTATGATCAAGATGGGATTTGTCCCTCCTATGTAACGGGAGTGATATCTTCGGGCCCCTTGATAGAGTGAGACTTAGAAAATGCATGGCCATGCTCGGATGAGTTGATATATGATATCAATGTCATCAGTTTAAGTTGGTCTACTCGGTAATCAAGAAACCAAAGATTGGGCTATACGAGAGTGACACATTCCATGTCTCGTGCTTAGTCTTGATATCTTGGACAAAGGGACAATGGCATATATCGGTGATGATCATAAAGGTTTAGTCGATTCACCGACAATCTTGTCACTTGGGTAGCAATGATGTGTTGCTAGACACCGCTCATTGCTTATGATCATAAATGTGATTTATGATCATTGCCAACATGGCAAGAGCCTATTGGGTCGCACACATAGAGCTATTTGGATCATTAGAGTGCATGGGCTAATTATTTGGGTTATGGTTTCACTTTAATTTCGTATTAATAATGGGCCCAAGAGTTGAGCCATTATTAAGCCCGAAATTAAATCCTAATTGGATTAGGGCTTTGAAACCCATTAGGCCTGGAAGTTGAGTCTCACTATAAATACAACTTTTAAGTGAGAAATTCGCAGGTCTCCTTGCCCTAGCCTCCAAAAAGGACAGCCACACTCTTCTCTTGCAATTCCTTGGAGGACGCAAGCTAGCACTGCGAACGCAAGAGAAACGCATCTACTGGGACGTGGTGGAAGCGTGGTGATCCCGAGAGGCTCGTGTGGATACCATAGAGAGCCTGAACACGTCAACTGTTCAGGTTTTGTGATTTGACTCTACAGTTGAGTGAGAGATCTCAACCGAAAATTAGGTATGAAAATTTTCGAACACCCGGTTTACCCCGTTTCACTTGGATCCTGGAGGGTTTCGGTTAAATTCCGCTGCGCTGTTTGGCTCCCGAAACCCAACAGTGGTATCAGAGCTACTGGTGAAACCCTAAATCGGGATTGAGTGTTGAATCGCATGATGCTATGTGTTCGGTTGCTTTTCGGCCATGATTAATTAGATTGATTCATGATGCATGAAACCGGAATTCGTAATGAACATATGAGATATATGAAGAAACGACACAAATTGGTTAATGAGATTAACCCAAAATTGAATGGTATGAGATACCTATATGGATTAGGATTCTTGCAATAGTTGCAAAAACCCTAGCTTTGTTCGGATTCGGCCTATTCGGGCACCGAAAGTAAGGTATTTTTGGTGGCTCGAATGGAGGAGTCTCGGGTGCCTACTTGCTCGAAATAGAAGATTTCGGGCTAAGCAATTGTAAGACAATTTTTTGCGCTAGGGGGCGCTGCCCCCCACGCCCCCGCAAAGGCGGCTCCCCTTGACCCCGTCCGCTGACCGGTCAGCGGAACCACCGCCCGCTGACCGGCCAGCGGGACCACCGTATGCGAAGCGCCACATAAATAAAAACTGGTTAATCAACGCACGAAAATTGGCATGCATCTTTGTTGAATGAGATTTGACATGATATGCTGATTGGTGTTTGAAGCATGGTGCATGGTTATAGCCCTTGATTGGTTGTACTTGTAAATACGGCCTGCGAGTCGTGCCTTCTCTTATCACTCTCATTGTACATTCTCTTCTCACCTTACTCCCCTCGAATGTAACTCGAGGTTTCTATTATTGATGTAATGGTGCATTATGGGATCATCCAAGGTGGTATGTCTAAGGATCATCCAAGGTAGGTATGTCCAAGGAGATGACAACAAAAGGGCAGCCAAGAAAGGAAGAGAAGGAGCTTGTGAAGACTCTTTTTCTTTTCTTAGGCTTTTATGATATTCTCATTGGCTTGAGAATATCGCATAGTTTGGGCTATAACCATGTCACGTTTACTTTCTTGAACGCATGAGATGCATGTTTTATATTTGTATGTGATGCATGTATAAGACAACCGGAGATAACAAATTGGTGAGATCAAACGAAAAAATCCCTCAAACAAATATTAAGTCATAAATGTGATGCCTTCCAAATGTTGGCACTCGTCAAGACTTTGATCAACATTAGGTGGGTTTGCCAAAGCAAAGCACCTATGTTCATCTTGGTAAGGCGCGATGGGATAATAGTGATATCCAAATTGCTAACTTTGGGTCTGACTTAACTAAGTCATCCTAATAGGATTAGGGACTTAGAGGCATAGAGTTGGGCTTAAGCTCATGAGATGAGCTTGGACAAGTGTTGTTCACCCAACTATCCAAGAGTTGCATAAGATGCAATTGGCAAAGAGTTGCCTACCTAAATAGCTGTAACTTGAGAGAAAAGCCAAAGCTGACTCAGGTTATGGTCAAATATGGATCTTGGCCCACTAGAATACCTTAGCGCCGAGGTGTTCCGAAATAATATCGAGGGTTATTATTTTGAGGAAAATAGTGGGAGTATCGTTTAATAAAAGTCCTTATTAAATGAATTAAAATACATGACTCTTACACTGCATATTTACTGTTGTAGATAACCATGGCACAAAACACATCGACACTTTCGTTGCGATCGATCCTTGAGAAGGAAAAACTTAATGGGACCAACTTTCTCAAATGGTACCGAAACTTGAGGATAGTCCTCAAACAAGAGAGAAAGGCTTATGTCCTAGAGCAGCCCATTCCGAATGAGCCTGCTGCCACTGCTCCAAGAGCTGAAAGGGATGCTCACAAGAGGCATTCTGATGATGCTTTGGATGTTGCATGCCTCATGCTTATTACCATGGAATCTGAGCTTCAGAAGCAACATGAGAACATGGGGGCGTTCGATATGATCGAACATCTCAAAATGCTTTTCCAAGAGCAAGCTAGGCATGAGAGGTTTGAGACCTCTAAGGCATTGTTTCAGTGCAAGATGTCTGAGGGAAGTCCCGTGGGTCCTCATGTGCTCAAGATGATTGGGTACATTGAGAATCTTGAGAATTTGGGATTTGCTCTTCAGAAAGAGTTGGCTATCGATGTAGTCTTGCAATCGTTGCCTGAAAGCTACAGTCAGTTCGTCATGAACTATAACATGAACGACCTTGACAAGTCCCTTCCTGAATTGCTCAACATGTTGAGAACTGCTGAGCAAAACCTTAAGAAGGCTAAGCCCATTTTGATGGTTCAAAAGGGCAAGGGAAAGGGAAAAGCCAACAAGAAGAAGGATAAAGCTAATGGAAAGTCCAATGCTAGTTCTTCTTCAGCTGCACTGAAACCAAAGGGTGGTGTGGCAAAGGAAGGGGAGTGCTTCCATTGTAAGCAACCTGGACACTGGAAGCGCAACTGCAAGCTCTATCTTGAAGAACTTGCTAAGGAAAAGGGAAGTAAGACTTCCACTTCAGGTATTCTTGTTATAGAGGCTAACTTTTCTACTTCCTCATCTTGGGTATTGGATACTGGATGTGGATCTCACATTTGTGCAAATGTGCAGGATCTAAGTAGAAGTAGAAGATTGACCCGAGGTGAAGTGGACCTACGTGTTGGAAATGGAGCAAGGGTTGCTGCCTTAGCCGTAGGGACTTATGTTCTCACTTTACCTAGTGGATTAGTTTTAGAATTAGACAACTGCTACTTTGTGCCTACTATTACTAGAAATTTGATTTCTGTTTCTTGTTTGGACAAGAAAGGTTTTTCATTTATAATAAAGGACAAATGTTGTTCTATTTATTTGAATGAAATCTTTTATGGTAGTGCTCAACTTAGCAATGGGTTGTATGTTCTAGACCTCGAAGATCCAATCTATAATGTGAATACCAAGAAGGTCAGATTAAATGATTCAAACCCGACCTATCTCTGGCACTGTCGCTTGGGCCATATAAATGAGACCCGCATATCCAAGCTCCATAAGGATGGACTCTTGGACTCATTTGATTTTGAATCATATGAGACATGTGAGTCATGTTTGTTGGGCAAGATGACCAAAGCCCCATTCACAGGGCAAAGTGAAAGGGCTAATGACTTACTAGGACTCATACATAGTGATGTATGTGGCCCTATGTCTACACAAGCTAGAGGAGGTTTCCAATACTTCATTACTTTCACTGATGACTTCAGCAGATATGGCTATGTGTATCTTATGAGACACAAGTCAGAATCCTTTGAAAAGTTCAAAGAATTCAAGAATGAAGTAGAGAATCAACTCAAGAAGAGTATCAAAGTGCTTCGATCAGATCGAGGTGGAGAGTACTTGGATCGAGAATTCCTTGGCTATCTGAAGGAGTGTGGTATAGTATCACAACTCACTCCACCAGGTACACCTCAATGGAATGGTGTATCTGAAAGGAGAAATCAAACTCTGTTAGACATGGTGTCACGCCCACTACTGCCCCAGGCCCATCTGGGCCCAAATATCAAAGCTTGCAGCGGAAGTTATTCATTCAGAAGGGGCTTTATTATTCATTACGAGCACCTACGGCGTGAATCCAGGATCTATTCTGGTTCTAGCTTGATTGATTATTTACCTTCAATATGTTATCAGGGTGCTCTTTAGAGTCAAGCTAGTACCTAAGTGGGATTTCAAGTGTTCCATTCATGATTTTATCCTGCTTACATGCATTCTTCATCACAAAGCATACTTTATTCCAATTCAACATAAGCTTCTCCTGTAATATTTTCACATGCTCATTTCATCCAAGTTACATATAGCCATACACTTATTCCACTAAGTGCATCAGATGTGTGTCCATCAAGTGTACTATTTCAATGCATGGCAACCAAGAAGCCCATATTCCATTTCAAGTTTGAAAACCATATTTTCATATCCATGAGCATTCTGCCAATCTAGTACACATAACACAATCACCCATCAAGAATTCCACCTGTATGAATTCAAGCATACTTCACATATAATCATCCTTTAAAGTCATCACCATCATATGTCATCATAATCATCTACCCAAGGCAAAATTCATCATCATAAGTCATCCAGAACTATGCCTATCCATAGAACAGCAAACAAGCATCACTTACTTGGAAAACATACCAAGGAATGCTTCATGTCTAAGTTTATCCAATGTTCATGTTTTATAGATCAAGTTTTCATAACTACTTAATCTGCAAACTAATATCACATGGAACACAATCCACCTATAGACCTTGTTCCCACAACTTCTAGACTCCATATCCTGCACAGGTAAGTCCACAACATTAGCTTGATCCACAAGCAATCTATACCACATAAGTCTCTTTGAACCAATGAATATATTGAGCAACACTATACACATACCCAACCCTTTAGCACATTGTAACGAGTACTCTGGTACTCTACGCTTGATCTATCAAGCCATCCATTTCCTGAAAAAGGTATAACAGGGCGGGTGAGTTATAAAACTCAGTAAGAATCCCGACGGCATCCAATGCCTAGTGAGGTAAATACTCATGACTTTCAAAGTCATCATATGGCTTCCAAAGCCTAAACTTGTGCCAAGAATGTAATGGCAATTAATCCATATTCCTGCAAAGGAAAACACTAAAACAAAGAAAACACAAGATATAGCACGATAACAATAACAATAATAATATGGGTCAGCATGCACAAACAATTTCAGAGAAGCACGCAACTCAACACACACAACACTGTCCTCGCAACATCATGTTCCATGTCATCGTAGGTATCGCAAGCATTAGCATAGTCCATACCACTAAATCCCGGTATGTCATTTATAACCTACTGAGCGCTCCTTAGCTTGGGAATTGAGTTGGCCAAACTCAATTCCTAGCCCTAAATGCTTGCTAATTACTCATGAGTAAACCATAACCATAGTTGCCAAAGCATCACTACTTCATCCATTATGCACTTATGTGCCCAATTATTCAACTAAGAAAGTATCATGAGTCCTCACAAAAAGTAACAACCACATAGCCCTGACATGCACACCTATGGTCACTTGGTTCTTTGACCATCACATAGGGGCACTAATACTCACAATGAAAGGTCATGGAAAATATACCATGGAGTAAGTGAGTATAGGGATTCTTACCACCATTTGTGTAACCTTTGGTCATTGCCTTTGCCTTGCTTTGCTTTGTTTGTTGTTGGAATTTTGCCATTTCCTTAATGGACCTATAAAGCCCAAAATACTAACAAGTTATTTAATTGCTTTCTATTAAACAAGAGAACCATAATTTACCAAGCATACTTGGTTTAACTTACTCAACCTCTACTTAAAAAGGTAAGGCCCAAATTTGCCTTTTCTGTGAACTGAGGCCCAATCTACTGTGAACTCAGGCCTACATTGGCCTTTTCCTGGAAATCCAGGCCCAATTTGCACTTTTCTGGAGTTCAGGCCCACTTGGCCTTTTCTGGAATTCTGGCCCACTTGGCCTTTTCTGGAATTCTGGCCCAACTTGGCCTTTTCTGGAATTCTGGCCCAACTTGGACTTTTCAGGCCCACTTGGCTTGTTTTGGAACTCAGGCCGAACTGGCCTTCTTTGGAACTCAGGCCCACTTGGCCTTTTAATTTATTTTCTGGACTCGGCCCAACTTAGCATTTAAGCCCAATTTCCACCTTTTCAGGATTTTAGCCCAATTTAGTCTTTAGGCCCAATTTTATCTTTTCAGGATTTGGCCCATTTAACTTCTTCAGGATTTGGGCCCATATTTACCTTTTCAGGATTTAGCCCATTTGCCAATAATGCCATTATGGCCCAAATAGCCCATTTAAGAGTTTCTGGACCAAGAACACTTGGTTTTCAATTTGGGCCTTCAAATTTATCTCTTCACCGAATTTGTCCCATTATTTCCTTCTTTTGCTCAATTGAGTCCCACAAGTTTTCTAAGGATCATTTATGCCAAGAACACTTGGCTAACACCAATTTTTCACCAACTTGTCCTTATGGCCGAATCTATCATCATACTTTCTTCACCATTTTAGTCCCATATTTTCATTATGCACACAAAGCAACCATGAACACATGCACACACCAAGGCACTACATTTCTTGGTTAACACACATCCATCCAACAACTCAAAAGTACTAAGAACACCTTGGCTAACATGCCAAGTCACAAAATTTCTTCTTTGATGGCCGAAACCATCATTTCTTCCTTAGCTTACAAAATCTTCTTTTTACATCAAGACTTTGGCCAACACTTATGTTCAAAAGAACACTTGTACTCCATGAACACATGGTTTAAACATGCCATGCCATTAGATCTACCACATGGCCGAATCTTCTAGTGCTTCCATGGCTTACAAAATTTATCCTTTTGCCATCCAACTTTTGGCCATTGTCTTGTACACTCACAAGAACATCTTCACTACCGAGAACACTTGGTTTCAAGCTTGCATGCCAAAAATACCCATTTGGCCGAAAATACATCTTGCTTTTCCTTGTATCTTTTGCTTGTTTCCTTGCTTGGAATGGTCATACAAGCCTCGAGGCACCAAGAACACTTGCTTTCATGCCTCCAAACACCATGAACATTCATGGCCGAAAGTTCCATCCATGCTTTTCTTGGAGTTCTCCTCCGTTTCTTTGCTTCTTATGGCTTAAAAGTGCCATATGCATGCCTTGAACTCTGAAGTTGAGTCCAAGAGCACTATGGATCCTCCATGGCCGAATCTTCACTTGATTTTCCTTGCAAAAATCCAGCATATCCAAAGCATTAGAGAGTAATATCTAGCTCAAAACACATGAAATCATCAATGAAAACATGATTCACTTACAACCTTGTTTATGGCCGAATCTTGAGCTTGTTCTTCCTTGATGTTCTCCTCATTTTTCTTGCTCCTCATGGCTTAGAAATGCCATGCATGTCCATGAGTTCATGGTGTGAAGCTCAAGAACACTAAGTTCTTCCATGGCCGAAACTTCAAGTCTTTGTTTCTTGATGTTCTTCTTCATCTTCTTGCTCCTCATGGCCTAGAAATGCCATGCATGCTCATGAGCTCATGAGTAAAGCTCAAGAACACTAATTCCTCCATATAGCCGAAACTTTAAGTGGGATTTCTTGAACATCTTGCTTGATTCATGTTTGAGATGGGTTTAGAAGCATGAAATCATAAAGGAAACGTGTTTACATGTGTAAGAAATGGTAGATCTAGCCATGGCCGAATGCTAGAATGAAGGAAGAAGATGAGAGCTTGGAAGAACTCTCATGGCCAAATGTGTGAGTTCTAGAGAGAAGGGAGAGCATCCTTGGCTTAAAGAGAGAGAGAGATGTGTGTGAAAATGAGAGTGAAATGATGATGGGCGGCCATTATGCTAGCAAATGAAGAGAAACGCAAACCAAATGCAAGCCAAATATGGCTAAATGCGTTATGGCCGGTCAACACTTATTCAAAATGGGAGGAAGCTAGTCAAATGCTAATAATCTTTTGGACTAAAGAAGGTGGTGTCCCATCAAGAAAAGAAAACCCAATAAACAAATCCTTTTGCTTCCTCCAATGTGCCATTTTGTTTAATTTTTGTGGTATGGCCGAATTTTTGATTCAAATGGATGGGAGAATAGTCAAATGTTCACTAAAGAATTGATTTGACAAGTGATGGTGAGGAGAAATAAAATAATGTAAAGTGGGAGACAAAGACTAGTAAAAAATGATGGGCAAAATTTTTGTTTATGGTGATGGTGGGCTCAAATCCATGTGGGCAATTTAAATAATGTGGGTGGAGGCTTATATGGCCATTTTAAATAGCAAAAATCTTGTGATGGCCGGCCATGGCACAATTTGCCATGAAAATTGGCCAATTCTCACCTTTAGTCCTCCATTTTTCTTCAATTCTTCAATTGAGTCCCTCAACTTCATAATTTGCCATTTTCATCACCAAAACTCTTGGCCTAAGCCAAGCAATATTCCTAGAGTGTCCAACACTCATGAATGCCCATTCATTAATTAATTCCATGTCTCCTCAATTTAATTTCTAAGTTTCCAAATTAGGAAACTTTTTATGCCACTAATCCACTTAACAAGGGTTACTATTTCTACAATCCTTCTGAGCAAAAAGTGTTTGTTGCTCGAACTGGTTTCTTTTTAGAGAAAGACTTTATCTCTAAAAGAACTAGTGGGAGGAAAGTAGAACTTGAAGAAATTCAAGAACAACAAGGAGACATCGAACCTGAAATGGAACCTGAACAGACACCGGTTTACCCCGTTTCACTTGGATCCTAGAGGGTTTTGGTTAAATTCCGCTGCGCTGTTTCGCTCCCGAAACCCATCACTGTTGCCCTTCAAATCCATTAGCTAAGGCAGAGCACCACCCTCAATAAAGGTGGGCGTCACCCTCGAGGAATAGAGCACCAACCTCGGGAAGGTAGACACCTTGACCATTTGACCTCGGTGATCCATCCTCGCACCCTAGGAGTGACAGTACCAACCTCAAGAACATGGCGCACCACCATCCTCGGTAAGATGACCTAACCGGCTTCAGAGGAGGAAGACTCACCACCTCCGGTAGGGGAAGACACCCCCGTATGGGATCATCCATGCCAAGGGGACTCACGGATGATCGAAGCGACCTCGGATAACAACCCTCCTGTTCTGAAAAGGTCTCTTTTATTGAAAGGATCTTGAGAATACGACAAAAATGGTTAAGGAGCCCCTGACACGCCGCCCTCGTACACGTCTTGACATGCTGCCGTCGGACACGACCTGACACGCAGACCTACCATGGCCCCGGCTCTTGGACAAAACGACCTATGTCCGGCTAGAGGTCCTTATTCCTAAAGGTGCGGACTACATCCGACCGAACACGTGTCATGATCCAGCAGGCTATGTCAGGCGGATTTCTCCTTACATCCTCCTTTAAATATATGGGAAACGGCTTCAGTAAAGGGGGTGGTGGACCTTTAAGGAAAAACATACCTCCTATTCTTACCATTCTCTATCTCACTAAATACTGACTTGGGTGTTGGAGGCTGCTCCCCCGGAAAAGCACTCCGGGGACCTCCTAACCCTTGTTTTTTGAGTATTTCAGGCAATCTCTCCCAGCAAGTCCCTTCTTCAGACGTTCCTCCCTTAACAGAAGTCCCTTCCAGGCTCACCATGTCATATAGTGAAGATGCCGACGGGCATTATCTGGCGCCGTCTATGGGAACCCACTCTCAAGTGGCCGTCGTTGAGACTCGGCATTCTAAGGACAAAGGACTCCTGAAGTCCATGTCCACGCTGGAAGCTCAACCGGTAACCGAGCAACCCATCGTAGGGACTTCCTTGCCCGAGAACCAACGTCCTCTAACCATTACGATGAGCTTCCTACGTGATTTTGAATGCTCCGTTATGGCTGAAATGACCCAACAATTGGGTCAAAGGTGGTTAGAACAGCCTTCGGGATGAAGGGCATCCTCACCAACACCTCGTCGGGTGAGAAGCCCAAAATCTACTCACCAGAGTTCAGGGAACAGAGACATCCATGATGAATTCTCGACAGAGGACATGCCTCCTAGAGTCCAACGTACTGGAGAAACGGGGTCAAAAAGGGCTAGGACTTCCCGCTAGCGAAGCTCTTCACTGGAGGAAAGATCACAATCTCCCCAACGCCGAAGTCATTCCCCAAAAAGGCAATGTCATTCATCGTTGCCGGAAGCCTCTAGGCAGTGAGAAGAGCCCAGGGCTACCATCCTCATGGAAAAAATCCTAGAGAGGCTGGAAAAGGTAGAAAGGCAGATCGCCCGGAAGCCAGTGTGGTCAAGGCTATCTGAGACCTTCACGAGAGAATAGTCACCGTTCGTCTGAACAGTAGTAGAAGCGCCGATGCCAAGCGACTTTCGAGTCCCTCGCCTGGAGACCTACGATGGACGTAGTGACCCTCAAGCCCACCTGACCAAGTACAGATGTAGTATGGTGCTACACAGTGCCGATGATGCCACTCTGTGCAAATGCTTTGAGGTCACCCTCTCCGGTCCTACAATTGCATGGTACAACTTCCTTTGTTATGACGCTTCTTGAGGAAGGTAAAGAGTTTTGAATTAAGTTTAGAAGTTTAATTTAAGTTTACTTAGCAAGAATAAAGGAGTTTACCGAAGTTCACTAAGTTCCGACAAGAATAAAGCTCTGAACTAAGTTTAGGGGCAAAATGGTAATTTTGCACCCTGAGTAGCCGGGACGAGTCCCAAGTGTTTTAAAATGAATTCTTAAAAATTAACTCTTAACCTTAGCTCAAACTTGACAAATGGACAAGAATTTAATCAAGAACTATTAAGTTACAAAGATGGGGGACCTAATTGCACTTAACTTGAAACCTTGGTGATCTTGGTTGCTAAGTGAGGGTTTAAGAAGGGGAAGAGAAGGGAAGGCTGCCATAAACACGTTCTCAACCTTCCTTTACTCATTTCTCTCTCAAATTGAGCTTGGAATCAAGTGATCTTGGTGTCAAGAGGTGCAATTAAGGGTATATAAGCTTGGAGGGAGCATTTTCAAGCTTGAAATCATGTTTTTGAAGCTTGGAAGGACGTTTTTCTCCGTCCCTTATTTTTGAACGAGGTAAGAGTTGTGTTCTTGATTGAATTCATGGTATTTGGTTGATTTGAAGCTTGGGTTTTGGTTAGGAGGCATGAATTTGATGTTTGGAGCTTTGTTTTTGGATTGGAACTTGTGTAGACCTTTGGGAGCTTGGTTGAACGAAAAGGGGTTTTGATTCTTGCTTTTTACTTGGAGTTAAGGTAAGGGAGTTGTGTTTTAAGTTCATGGAATGCCATTAGCTTGGATTTGCTTGAGAAATTCGAGTGGTTTTAGCTAAGGCATTAAGGAAACGTTTTGGTGAATTATGGTGGACTAGCGGGATTGAGAGGAATTGTTTGATGTTATGATACATCGTAGCTTAGCTTTTGATAGTTGGTTATGTTCCTTGCAACATGTACTTTGTGTGTATGAAATTTGGAGGCATTCCATGCATGTTTGATATGTGTGGGAAGTGTCCAAAGTTCATAGCAGCAAAATTGGGGTTTTCTGGGCATTTTGCAGGTTTGGCGACGCGTCGCCAATCCCCACGAGTTCCCACGACGCGTCGCCAATCCAGAAAAATGTTTCAGAACGTCGACAACTGTGGCGACGCGTCGCCAAGACAGCATTTGACACCCGGTTTTGTTTTCAGCATAACTTTTCACTCGGGTGTCCGATTGAGGTGATTCAAGATTCCACTCGAAGCTAAGAGGGAGTACTATCACTTCAATGTTTTTAAAACATTTAAAATGTCTCAATTTTAGATTTATATTAACTCAAAGTGAAGGAAAGTTTTTAAGGAAACTATGTGATGGCCAGGGGCCTCATCGTTCAGAGTCATGATGACTGGAGGAGAGACTTCTGGGAGGAAGAATGCCTGGTGGATTGGATCACCCAAAGGAGAGTGCCTGAAAGCTCAGAAACAAAGGGTTAGGAGGCCCCCGGAGTGTTTTTCCAGGGGGGGAGCCTCCGACGCCCAAGTCAGTGGTTGGCTGAGAAAAAGGCAAAGGTAATAGCACACAGGGCTGAAGAGTCTCGCCTGGTAATTTTCTCAGAGTGTGGGAGCAGTGTTTTGCCAACCAACTTCCTACCAAGTATTAATTCCTGTTATTTATAAGAGTGCCTAGCCCGTTCAGATCGCGACACGTGTTCGGTCGGATGTTTCCTGAATTTCTGGGCGTAGGAGACAGATAGCTGGTAGCAGGTTGCCTTGAGCCATGTGCTGAGATGGGCCATGATGTGATTCTGATGGCGTCCGTGTGTCAGAGCGCCTTTTGAGGCGGCTTGTGACGTCTGTGAAAGGACGTGTCAGAGGCTTCCTTAAATGCTTCCATAAATGCTCCTGCCGTACTCCCGAGGTCCCTGGGTGAGGTCGTCCTTCAGTACGGACAGAGCCTCTTCGGGAAACAAGCCCACAGTTCGGGGGTTCCCAGTTTCAGGGAGTTCCGCCTTCGGGGATATCATGTTCGGCTCGCTATGTCTGGTGCCGCTTTTCCGAAGGCGATCTGTTCACAACCTTGGGGGGGCAAGTAGTGTCCTCGGGTTTTCCTGGCGTGCCGGGCTCGGAGCTCTTCGGCTATCTCCCGAGGTGCATGATCACACCTTTTCTCGGGTAGCGCCAGCTTCTTCTGGCCATTCTTGTGGCAGGGAGTTCGGCCAGATAGAGGCGATAGCGTTTGGCTATCACATGCCCCCCTTTGGAAAGCCGAAGTGAAGACTTCGGTTTTGCATCTCTTTCCGAGGTTGTTTATGGGAGTCTCTTTGGAAGCTTAACCTGTTCCGAGGATGCGCCTTTTGCCCGAAGATCATGGGCTCTTCGGCCTTGGCCTGTTCTTTGGTGTCTTCGAGGCGGAGCCTGTGCCGAAGATACACCTCTTGCCCGAAGGTCATGGGCTGTTCGGCCATAGCCTGTCTCTTGGCGTCCTCGAGTTGGCCTGCTCTTTGTTTCTGCAGGTCTGTTTGGCCAAGCGTGTCAGTCTGAGCGGCGCGTCCCAGTTTTCCAGGGATGTCAGAAGACGTGTCCCAGTTTTCAAGGGACGTTTGGAGGACGTGTCCCCCATTTTTGCGCAGCGGTTGACACGTGGCGCTTTGCCATTGGAGGAGAGTCGCGTCGGTTACAGAGGGCGCGCCTTTTCAGGTGCAGAGAGCAGTTACGGCGACGGTTCGCCTCCAAAGGGTACTTATGACGATGTTTCGGTTACCCACCTCTGGCTTATAAGTAGCCCATTCCATCATAAGTTCCTTTTGGTCTTTCTTCTACTCTTTTCTCTGCTTTGCCCCTGTTCTTGCACTTTCTTGCTTTCTGTGGCGGAGCTACCTTAATCAGAGCTTTTTTCAGCCAACTTTCACGACGGCGTCCTCAGATTTTGGCAAATCTTTCGGTGGGTTTTTGTTTTCCAGAGCGCTTTGATCCCTGTGTTCTTTTGAGTTTTTCTCTGGAAACTGTTTTCTTCCGTTTTCAAACTCGTTTTCATGTCGAAAATGCCCATTCCTGAGAGCTGGCAGCCTCTTTTAGCCCATCCTTGTTGCACCACCCCTGCAAAGTTAGAGAGGTGGAAGAAAAAATTCTTTCTTCCCTCTTACGCCATTACTAGGCTGCCTCGTTCTAGCCATTATGCTTTTTCAAACCATAGTAAGGAGGTTACCGTTTTTCGAGCCCAGCTGAAGGCCGGTCTTCGGTATCCTCCCCCGAAGATGGTGTGCGAGTTCTGCAAATTTCATGGCATTGCTGTGAACCAGCTTCCCCCGAACTCGTTCTGCTATTTTAACGCCTACCTCTGCATGTGTGGCGTCTTCGGGATAGAACCCCATTTCATAATCTTTATGCAGTACTACAAGCTCTCTGTGGTCCCGAAGGGTGGCTTCTATTTCATGCTACCTCGGGGATCCGGGAGCAAGAAATTCATGTTCACCTTCGCCACTAAGGATAGCTGGCGGGGGTGGCAACTGGCGGGGGTGGCAACAGAAGTTCTTCTTCCTGAAGATGGACGAGGCCTGGTCGTACGTTCCGACCAAATGGGCTCAGGGAACACTGGATGTGGACGTTGTTGATCCGAGGATGCTGCTGACCCCAGAGTTGGCTCCCGTGTTCGCGGATTTCGACGCCCGCATTCGGGCTGTCTCTGACTGGGATCCCGAGGTCGCTCCGCGCGCCCTTTACCCTTTTCCAATCAACTGGAAGTTGATGACCGAAGAGGTCCTTCGGGAATTAAAGGTGGTAAAGGAGCACGAGACTGACCTCAAGATGCCAGCTCCTGCCATCGCCGGGAAGGATTCCTGGTTGGTCAAGCTTCTTAAGGAGGAAATTTCTTTCGAAAAGCTTGTCGAAAGTGAGTCATCTTCTACTCCTTTGCTGTTTTTTCCTCGGACTTACGCTGATGTTTCTCTCCTTTTTCAGAGATGGGCGACGGGACTGCCGCCTATTACAAGTCCCTTTTCTCCGGCCAAGTGGAGAAGGGGGAGCAGACAAAGAAGGCGGCTTCCCGAAGGCGGAAGTCCGTTGGTGCTGGTCCCTCGTCTAAACGGGCGAAGAAGACTGTTATTTCCTCCCCTTTGGAAAGTATTGGGGAGGGAAACGAGGACGCCGAGGTTGCTGTCACTTCGCCGCCTGATGATTCGGCCGAGGTCCCCTGCTCAGGTTCCTCTAGAAGAAATTCCCGAGGAGACTGCTGAGGAGCCTGGGACAGCCGAGATTCCGGCGCCTGAGACTGCTGTTTCCGAGGTCCCTTCAACCGACGTCCCTCCCCAAAGTCCTACTGCGTCGCAGGCCCTCCTTGATGTAGTGGTAGAAGTACCTTCTGCCGAGGAGCGGCGCAGGCGGAAGGGCAAGGGCATTTCAACCGAGGAGGCCGAGGACTCCGAGGACGTCGTTGTCGAGGTTCCACCAGGTTTGTTTCCAGACAAAGTGTACTTCCTTTGTTTTTTCTGGATTGCCTTCTTTGTCTTTAATCTCCTTCTCATTCTTGCCACGCAGGGGAGTTGACTACCCCTGACTGGGCGGCCGAACATGCTCGGAAGCGAGCTCTTCGGGACGCCAAAATCCCGCAAGGGAAGATACCAAAGGAGCCTTTCTGGACGTTCACGGAGGACATGAATTTGTACTCCGAGGACTGTCCTCAAATGGCGAAGGAAATTTCGAAGGGGGTGCTTACTGAGGCCTCCTTCAAGGCTATAGCGGCGGCCCATCCGGGGGATAACACTCTCGCCGCAAAGATCACCGAGCATGCTGCTCAGGTATATCCTTCACAGCTCTTTCCCTTCAATTTTTTCCTAAGTGTTTGGCTCTTACTGACCTTGCGTTTTATCTTTTTGCAGCTGCTGGGGTACGCCGGCTTTCTCCGAGTTCGGGTGGCCAGGGAGGTTGCCTTCCGAACTTCGGCCACTCAGACCATGAATGAGGCGAGGATCGCACTCGCGGAGTCGGCCGCCAAAAACCAGCAGCTGAAAGAGGCTGCTGAGAAAGAAGTGACTGCCCTTCGGGAGGAGTTCCGGAAGGAAAAAGAAGAACTTCAAAAGGATTCCTCCCAGAAGATCGCTGACCTCGGTGATCAAATAAAGGGGATGCTCGCCGCCAACGAAGATCTTCTCAAGCACAAGGCTGCTTCTGACAGCCTTATAGTGTCGTTGACGAGTGAGAATAACACTCTCCGGGCTGAGGTCGAGTCTTTGAAGAAGGGGTCCAAGGGGACGTTGGAGATAAAGGCGCTGAAGGAGGAGATTGCTGAACTGAAGGACGACCTTGACGACCTCGAGCTTGATAAGAACGAGTCTGATCAAATGGCCAAGGTTGCCTTTCAGGACGGCTTCTGCCTTGCTCGTCACCAGGTCCTCCAGAGGTTCCCAGATCTGGACCTCTCTTTTCTAGAGGCTCTAAACATTCCTGGGGGACCTCGGTGGGAATGGTCCAAGGTCGAACATTTGAACCTTCCTCCTTCAATTCCAGCGCGAAAGGTGGTGGAAAAGGGCGGGCAAGCGAGTGGCTTTCGGGACGCCGCGAACCCTTAGGCTATTTTAGGGCCCCTTTTCCTTCCCTTCTATTTTGTATTCCTTCTTCGGGCACTTCTCTATTGTAAAGCAGCTTACTCCTTAATGAAGACTTTTTTTGGCTAAGTGTTTCTTCAAGTTTCTTTATTTTCATTGCCCCGAACGCATTTGTTCAAGAGACTTTGGAAAACCTGCAATCAAAGAAACTCTTTTACCTTCCCTTGGCCGAGCCTGTTCGCTCCAGAGGCTTTTTGGAAAGTCTGAAAAATTTGACTAAGTCTTTTTGCAGGCTTTTGCATTTCCATTTTGTCCCGAACACGTTCGCTCGAGGGACTTCGGAAATTCCTTAGTCAAAAAATTTTCCTTCTTTTCCTTTTGTCCCGAGCATGTTTGCTCAAGAGACTTAGGAAATCTTTCGAGAGTTGTTTTCCGTTTTTCCCGAGCGTGATGGCTCAAGGGACTTCGGAAAACTGTCTCTGCGCTTATTTCGGCGAGTACTTCTGCGACGTTCTTGTTTCCCATCTTTCCCGAGCGTGATGATGGCTCAAGGGACTTCGGAAAACTGCCTCTGCGAGATTTCTCCATCTTTTCCCGAGCGTGATGGCTCAAGGGACTCTGGAAGGTCAATCTGCGCTTTATTACGGCGAGCATCTTCGCGGAATTCTGCTTTGCACAATTTTGGATACTTAAGAACTTTTCTTAAGAGCATTCTGTACTTACAATTCCTCCGCTTCATCTTAGGCGTAGAATTTTTTCAAGGCGTCTGAGTGCCAAGTATTTTTCAATTCTACGCCTTCGGCGTCGCCAAGTTTGTACACGCCTTTTCGTACTTCGGCGAGAACCAGATAAGGTCCTTCCCAGTTTGCGCGAAGTACTCCGTGGGATGGCCTTCGGGGTGCAAAGTCAGCCTTTCGGAGAACGAGGTCTCCCTTCTTGATTTCTTTTGGCCTGGCCCGTAAGTTTATAGCCGCGGCCACTCTTTGCTGAAAAGCTTTTCTTCTCAGCTCGGCTATTTCTCTGTGTTCGCCGACGAGGTCGAGCTTGGTTCTGAGGCCGAGGTCGTTTCCACCTTCATCAAATATTTGCACCCGTATTGATGGTCTGACTATCTCGACTGGGATAATGGCCTCTGTCCCGAAGACTAGTGAAAAGGGAGTTTCCCCTGTGGCCCTTCGGGGCGTCGTTCGGTAGCTCCACAATACGCTTTGGAGTTCTCCTGGCCATTTCCCTTTTGCTTCTCCCAGTCTCTTTTTCAGGCCATCTTTTATGGTCCTGTTCGATACTTCCACCTGCCTGTTACTTTGGGGGTGAGCTACTGGGGCGAAGTGCATCTTTATTCCGAGGTCGCTGATAAATTCCTGGAATCCTTTGTCTATGAATTGGGATCCATTATCAGCTACTAGTACCCTCGGTATGCCAAATCTGCATACAATGTTCTTCCATACGAACTTCTGCACTTCTTTTGCCGAGATAGTTGCCAGCGGTTCTGCCTCGACCCATTTAGAGAAATAGTCCACTGCTACAACGCAGAATTTCACGCCTCCGGGTGCTGTGGGGAGTGGCCCAATAAGGTCTATACCCCAGACTGCGAACGGCCAAGGATAGTCAGTCGAACTTACCGTCTCCGAGGGTGCCCTCTGAACTTACCGTCTCCGAGGGTGCCCTCTGGATGTTCGCGTGTCTCTGGCAGCTACCACATTTTCGGACGAACTGTCTTGCGTCCTTTCTCAGGGTAGGCCAGAAGTATCCTTGGCGAAGTATCACCGCTGCAAGGGCATCAGTTCCGATATGTGAGCCACACATGCCTTCGTGGACCTCTTCAAGGATCATTTCAGTATCCTCTTCAGCCACGCATCTCTGCAGCGGGTTTGCATATCCCTGCCGGTATAACTCTTCACCAATCAGGAAGAATCGGCCGGAGCGTCTTCGCAGTCTCGCAGCGTCGCTGGGGTCTTCGGGGAGCATATTTTCTGCGAGGTATCTCTTTATGGGATCTTTCCATCCTTTTCCCGAGGTCGCTATGCTCAGCACTGAGATGCTCGGATGATCTAGCACCTCGGTGTATGTTTTAGACTTCGCCAAGCAATCTGCCTCAGTGTTATTCGGCCGAGGTACATTTTCGATCCGTACGGCGTCAAACTCTTGGATGAGCTTTGCTATCAACTCGTGGTATTTTGCCAAGATTGGGTCCTTCGCCCCATAATCTCCTACCGTCTGCCGAACTACCAGCTGGGAATCGCTGTGAGCCTTTAAGTTTCTCACGCCAATCTTTCTGGCCAAGCGTAATCCCGCTATGAGGGCTTCATACTCAGCCACATTGTTTGTGACGCTGAAGCTGAACTTGATAGCCTTCATTACCTCCAGGCCTTCGGGTCCCCTGATAATTACTCCAGCTCCCTGGTGTTCGGACCCCGAGGCTCCGTCTACGTGCAAGGTCCATTCTGGCTCACCCTCTTTTGGATCTGAAGGGCTCTCCTCAGTGGTGGGTATTTCGGCGATAAAATCTGCCAGTGCTTGAGCTTTTATGGCCTTCCGAGGCTCATACGTGATTTCGTGTTCGCCCAGCTCTATGCACCACTTGGAGAGCCTTCCCGAATGATCAACTCTCTTCATGACATCCCGTAGCGGCAGACTACTTCGGACGATGATGGGGTGAGCCTGAAAGTATGGTCGCAGCCTTCTCCCTGCAAGCACCAAGGCGTATATAGCTTTTTGAAGCAAAGGGTACCTGACTTCGGCGCCATGCAGGGACTTGCTGACATAGTAGACCGGCCATTGCTTTGGCCCTTCTTCTTTCATGAGGACCGAGCTCACAGCTTTTCTGTGACGGCGAGGTACAGCGCGAGGGGCTCTCCCTCCCGAGGTTGTTGCAGAGTCGGCAGGCTGGCCAAGTAGACTTTGAGTTCTTCCCAGGCTTTTTGGCAATCTTCATCCCAAGGATGATCATTTCTTCCGAGGTTGCCTTCCATTTTTGCTGCCTTTGTGAGGACTTTGAAGAAAGGTCGACACCTATCTCCGTACCTGGAAATAAATCTGCTCAGAGAGGTTATTCTTCCGGTGAGTCTCTGCACGTCTTTGACTGTGGCAGGAGTTCGGAACTCAAGCAGAGCCTTAATCTTCTCGGGGTTAGCGTCGATGCCTCTTTCGGATACCATGTACCCAAGGAATTTTCCCGAGGTTACCCCGAAGATGCACTTTTCAGGATTGAGCCGAATCCCAAAGGCTCTGAGCTTTTGGAAGGTTTCCTCTAGATCTGCAACGTGGTAGCCAGGCAGCTTGCTCTTGACTATCATATCATCAACATATACCTCCATGTTTCTCCCCATTTGGTCCTTAAAGACCTTGTTCATCAACCTTTGGTAGGTGGCTCCTGCATTCTTGAGCCCGAAGGGCATCCTGATATAGTAGTATGTTCCTCCCTCGGTGATGAAGGCAGTTTTTTCTTCATCTTCGGGGTCCATCCTTATTTGATGGTAGCCACTGAAGGCGTCTAGGAAACTTAGGAGCCCATATTCCGCAGTTGAATCTACCAGCTGATCTATTGGCGGCAGAGGGTATGAGTCTTTCGGGCAAGCATCGTTCAAATTTCTGAAATCGATGCACATCCGGAGTTTGCTGCTACCTTCTTTTGTGGCGATGACCACGTTGCTTAACCATTCGGGGTACTTCACTTCCCTGATAACTTTGGCTTCCAACAGCCGCTGGACTTCGGTTTTGACAAAGTTGCCCTTATGGGCTGAGATGCTTCGTTTCTTTTGCCGGACAGGCCTTGCTTCCGGGCTTACTTTGAGGCTGTGCTGTATTATGCCAGGGTTTACCCCCGGCATATCTTTCGGCGAGTAGGCAAACAGATCTTTATTTTCCAGCAGAAAGGATACAAGTTTTTCCTTGTCACCTTCGGCCAAGCTCTTCCCTATTCGGGTAGATTGTCCTGGGACAAGATCTACTGCTTCCGTTTCTGCCTTTGCGGGATCTTCTCCTTTGCCTTTCTCCTGCGCCTTTGCCTCCACCGTTTGTGTAGAGTTGTTTGCCGGAGCCTTTCGTGCTTTCACAAACACATTTCTTACCTCGGCCTGGTCTATGAAGATCTCTGCATCTCCATCCTTGGTGGCGAATGTGACAGTCAAGTACTTCACATCAGGGCGAATGTGCAGGTTTCCCTGTGTCTGCCTTCCAAGGATGGCGTTGTACGAGGACGGGACGTCCATGACGATGAACCTTGCCATTGTGGAGGCGTACAACTCAGCTGCTCCGTCTACCGAAGTCCCTTTCATCATCAGTGGGAGGTCGATCCATCCGAGAATGGGCAGTTCGGATGGTCCGACCCCGAAGGTGGGCGAGGTGACTGGCTTAAGTTCGCTGCTGGAGATGCCCAAGTTCGGCAGTAAGTGCGAGAATAGGACGTCCGCATTTGATCCGTCATCAAGTAGCACCCTTTTGACGTCCCAGTTCCCTATCCTCGCCGTGATCAGCAGCGGATCGTCGTGGGGGAAGACGACGGTGGATCCATCTTTGCGGGCCAGTTTCTTTGCTGGATTTTGATATTCCATGACTGCAATTTCTCTGGCTTTCCGCTTTCTTTCCGAGGATGGGAGCCCCGTGGTGATTGTTTGGATAACCCCTGCCGGAGGTGGAGGGCGCCTTTTTGGACTTCGGTTTCTCCGCCTGTCGGAGTCATAGTCCTCATCTTCGGCCCTTTCTTCCTCCACTTTTCTGCCTTTCGGGGATGGCATCCGCAGGTATTTCCGAAGTTGGCCCTGCTTTATCAGCGACTCTATGTACTTCTTCAGCTGGAAGCAATCTTCGGTCTCATGACCGTGGTCGCGATGAAACTGGCAGAACTTTTTTGCATTCTTCTTATTATCGGCGGTCATGGCCCTTGGCCGCCGAATCTGCGTCCCTTGCCTTTCCAGCGCCATGAGAATGTTGCTCCGTGTAGTGCTCAATGGTGTGAAACTTTGGGGTTTCCTTCCCCGCATCCTCCGAGGTCGTCCTGCTTGTTCGGTCGGATGCCGAGCTTGCTGATTGGACCCATCGGCGCGGTGGTGATCGGGCTTCGGCCCTGCCATTCTTAGTTCCTCGGCGGTCATGTGCTGTTCGGCCCTTCAGTAAAATTCTCCGAGGGTGTCCGGGGGGTCCTTTGAGAACTCGTAGAACAGCTGTGAGTCCCGCCGAAGGCCCCGTGTCATGGCAAGAATGCGGATTTCGGGCCGAAAGTCTGGGACGCTCAGTGCTTCCCTGTTGAACCTTTCGACATAGTCTCGGATGGTCTCTCCGTTTCTTTGCTCTATGTCAAACATCTGGACAGGCATCTTCGCAGTCGGCCTGCTCCCGATGAATTGCTGCGTGAAGGCCATGGACAACTCCTGGAACTCAGTGATGGTCCCTGGAGGCAATGAATTGTACCACGCAGTTGCTAGCCTTGTGAGGGTGACTTCAAAGCATTTGCACATGGTAGCGTCATCAGCACCGTGCATTATCATACTGCGTCTGTATTTCGTCAGATGGGCCTGTAGATCAGTACGGCTATCATAAATTTCCAGCCGAGGCACTCTGAAGTCACCTGGCATGGCTGCTTCAGCAACGGCACGAGTGAAAGGGGAGTCATCTTCGCAGAAGGTCCCCGAGAGTCTGGCCCAGACAGCTTTTCTGGCCATTTGCTTCTCCACTCTATCTAGCCGTGCTAACATCCTCTTCATAAGCACTATGGCGCTAGGCCCTTCTTCAGGGAAGCGAGATTGATGGCGCCTCTTCGGGGAGCGAGTTCGGCACTGAGGGGACAAGGACCTCGCCTCAGGCGGCGAACTTCTTCGCTGCAAAACCCTTGGTCGCTCAGACCTCTTTCGTCCCACAGGCTGTTTCCCGATGGGCATATTTTCCGTGGACAATTCTTCACGAGGATCTCCACTTCCCGAGCTGCGATGAGTAGACTTAGGGCTTTTCTCCCGAGGGCGTGTTGGTGAGGGGGGGCTCTAGGCCTGCGTTTGCTGTGGCCATCTTCGGTCGATCTGCTGTGTCACTTCAGCCACGACCGAACGTTGGAAGTCCCTCAGGAAACTCATGGTGATTACCAGAGGGCAGTCTTCCTCGGGCACAGAAGTCTCTGTGAGTGTTTGCTCAGCAGCCGGTTGTGTCTCAGGCGCGGACGGGGACTTTGGGAGCCCCTTGTCCTTAGAACGCTGAGTTTCAACGACGGCGATCTCAGAGCGGGTTCCCACAGACGGCGCCAAATGATGGCCAGGGGCCTCATCGTTCAGAGTCATGATGACTGAAGGAGAGACTTCTGGGAGGAAGAACGCCTGGTGGATTGGATCACCCAAGGGAGTGTGCCTGAAAGCTTAGAAACAAAGGGTTAGGAGGCCCCCGGAGTGTTTTTCCGGGGGGGGAGCCTCAGACGCCCAAGTCAGTGGTTGGCTGAAAGAAAGGCAAAGGTAATAGCACACAGGGCTGAAGAGTCTTGCCTGGTAATTTTCTCAGAGTGTGGGAGCAGTGTTTTGCCAACCAACCTCCTGCCAAGTATTAATTCCTGGTATTTATAGAAGTGCCTAGCCCGTTCAGATCGCGACACGTGTTCGGTCCGATGTTCCTGAATTTTTGGGCGTAGGAGATAGATAGCTGGTAGCAGGTTGCCTTGAGCCATGTGCTGAGACGGGCCATGATGTGATTCTGATGGCGTCCGTGTGTCAGAGCGCCTTTTGAGGCGGCTTGTGACGTCTGTGAAAGGACGTGTCAGAGGCTTCCTTAAATGCTTCCATAAATGCTCCTGCCGTACTCCCGAGGTCCCTGGGTGAGGTCGTCCTTAGGTACGGACAGAGCATCTTCGAGAAACAAGCCCTCAGTTCGGGGGTTCCCAGTTTCAGGGAGTTCCGCCTTCGGGGATATCAAGTTCGGCTCGCTATGTCTGGTGCCGCTTTTCCGAAGGCGATCTGTTCACAACCTTGGGGGGGCAAGTAGTGTCCTCGGGTTTTCCTGGCGTGCCGGGCTCGGAGCTCTTCGGCTATCTCTCGAGGTGCATGATCACACCTTTTCTCGAGTAGCGCCAGCTCTTCTGGCCATTCTTGTGGTAGGGAGTTCGGCCAGATAGCGGCGATAGCATTTGGCTATCACTATGTTGCAAATGAACATAATTAGCTACCACTAGTTCAGCTGAGAGGTTTAGAACCCTCGTCGGCCTAGCCGTGCTGTAGCCACAAGGCCACAAGGCAAAACCTTGTTCATCTAGTCTACATCAATGAGGCCCTGCGGCCTAGTCTACAAAGTCCCACCATAATTCCCCTGCATAACAACTAGGTGAGAGGTTTTATGATTGTTTGTGGCTTGCTAAGGTTCGCCCTTGGGCCGAGTGCCAGGTTGCTAAGTAGTTGCGCTTGGCCTGGTAAGGAGGACTACTTGAGGAGAGGTCTATGGAGCTGGTTATATGCATATATACGAGTACCCTCATGCTGTGTGAGCTTGCAGCCAGAGTCCTAGTCTTTCTTGCAGGCACATGGAAGACCCCTTACTGAGAATTTTTGAATTCTCACTCCCTGTTTGTTATGCAGAGCCTGAGGTTGCTGGACTAGGTAATCGTTGAGGATTATCGCGGTAGTGAGCTTTTGGTGTGTAAAGGTACGGTAGTTGAGAAACCTTGAGTTTCGAGTTTACCTAAGTGCTCAGTTGGGTTGTTGGTCAGGTTGCAGTGCTAACAAGTTTCTTCCTTTGGCTGCAGAGCCTAGTAGCACTTGGCAGAGGACTTGTGAGACTCACCACTAGGACGGGTGTCCGAAGTGGGAGCTAGGGTAAAGAGATCTCAGTAAAGTCTTGTATTTTGATACAGTACTTTAGTTTGCCTCCATAGTCTATGTTATAAAGAGTCCTTGACTCCAGGATTGTTCCTGGGTGAGAGCATTAGTTGCTTCATTGTATGAATGCTTTCACGAGTTGTTTATGTGTAGTTAAACTCACACAAATGTTGATTTTTATATGTTTTGGCAGTTTGTGTATATTTGTGCAGAAATTACTCGCCCGAGTTCTTGTTTAATGTTTTATGGTTTTAATAAACCAAGTCAAAGCATAAGAACATGCATGTTGCATTTCTAGGTTAATCAACTAGTAGCATCGGATTTAATCCACACACATACTCAGCTAGCCAATTATAATCCACCGTGAGACAAACGCTCACAGGGTATCCCGAGCAAGGGCACGAGGGATCGTGTCAGTGTTTTTGGTATCAGAGCTAAGGGTTTATTTCATAGATATTGGAGGCTTAGACTGAGATCTAGTTGGAAAAGTCCAAGTGCTAGGAAGTTAGTACTGACCAACATCTGGGGATTGTTGTCTGGCCGTGGTTGCAGGTTACCATGGTTGACACTAGGTCGGGAGCATCAAGGGGAACTAGAGAACCTGGTGAGGGTTCTAATGACCCGGTTGTGGCGAGGCTGGATGAGATATCCAGGGTGCTACAGGGGTTGACTGAGACTATGGCTCAGGTGGCACAGGGTATGAACACCCTTGTGACAGAGATGTTCAAAGATTATGAGGACAGAGGAGTTGTCCAGCAGGAGGATGAGCCACAACAGGAGCCGAAAAGGCATGCTGAGCAGCAGCAAGTGCCTAGAGCTCGTGAACACAGAAATCAAGTTCATGAGGAGGAAGAGGAACCAGAGGTGATGGAGGCTCCAAGGAGGGGAGACAATCCACATCAGATAAGACTGTTAGAGAAGTTTAAGACTGTTGATCCACTGAGCTTTGATGGGATAGGTGATCCTGATAGAGTAGAGGACTGGTTGTCCATTATGAACAAACTCTTCACTTGTGGTGGTTATGAGTCAGAGCAGAGGATGGTTTTGGTACTTTTCTTTCTGAGGGGGAGAGCCAGTCTATGGTGGGTTGATGTGATGGAGTTGCTGAGGGAGAGTAATGGTACTCCTCCAGAGCACAAGAAAAAGGTGCTCAAGTGGACAGACTTTGAGAAGAAGTTCAGACAGTAGTACATCAGTGAAGCTGCACAGGATCAAAGGAGGATCCAGTTTGAGAATCTAACACAGGGAGAGATGTCAGTGCGAGAGTATGAGCAGCGCTACAATTCACTTATCCGGTATGCTCCGTACATGTTGGGTAATGATGAGCTGAAAGCTAAGAAGTTTTCCCAGGGTTTAAAGCCTTTATTCAGGAGGTATATGGTGACCGTTGATATCAGGAGCTATCGCCAAGTGGTTCAGAAGGCATTGGCCTTGGAAAGGGAATTCGGGGATTCCAGAGCACCCATGAAAAAGGTGGAAGCTGGACCATCCAACTTGGGAAAAAGTGCAGGAAAGCGACCAACGATGGGGAATGAGGATCCATCTAAGAAGAAGAGGACAGGTTTATGTCCAAGGTGTAGACGGTTTCATGGTGGCAGACCATGTACACTGGGTACAGATACCTGTAATATATGTGGCCAGAGAGGGCATTAGGCGAGGGACTGCCCAAGAGTTCGACCGATGACAGGACCGCCTCGGACTTTACCTCCAGTACCGCTTGCCATCGGGAATCGGTCTGGTGTGGTTGCAGCAGCAGTAGAGCCGAGGGTTTTCGCCCTGATGAGTCAGGTGGCCAGAGAACCGCCCATCGTTCGAGGTAATTTACTTTTCAGAACGGTAGTGTTAGAGTGCTTTTTGATACCGGAGCTACTCTTTAGTGATATCTTCTGCCTTGGTAGATAAGCTTAGTTTGTAGCGTGAAATTTCGGGTGAGTTGAGACTCATCAGGACTGCAGGGAGGGGTTTTATTGTGACCAATGAAGTGGTTACTAGGTATCCCTTGTAGTTAGGTGATCATGATTTTTGTTGTGAGCTTTGGGTAATAGAGCTGAGGTCTTATGACCTAGTGTTGGGAATGGACTGGTTGAGTAAGCACAAGGCACAAATTAATTGTGCGAATCACTCAGTTGACATTATTGATGCTCAGGGAGCTAGAGTGACTTGCAGAGGAGGGTTGGCATCTAGTGCTAAGAGTTTACACCTTAGACTTATAGATACCATTCCTGTAGTTGGTGAAGAAGAGTATTATTCATTGAATGGAGTGGCTATAGAAGAGGAATTGGAGAAAATTCCTGTAGCTAATCAGTTTCCTAAGGTGTTTCCAGTGGAGTTACCTGGGTTACCACCTAAAAGGGATACTGAGTTTGCAATCCATCTGCAACCAGGGGTTGAACCTATTTCAGTACCACCTTATAGGATGTCAGCTCCTGAGATGGATGAGTTAAAGAAACAGTTGGAGGAACTGCTAAGGAAAGGCTTTATAAGGCCTAGTGTATCACCGTGGGGAGCTCCAATGTTATTTGTGAAGAAGAAAGATGGAACTTTCAGATTGTGCATCGATTATAAGAAGTTGAATGCAGTGACAGTTAAGAATAAGTATCCACTTCCTATAATTGATGATTTGTTTGACAGACTCAAAGGAGCAAAGGTGTTTTCCAGAATTGATCTTCGGTCTGGGTATTTTCAAATCAGAGTTAAGGAAGAAGATATTCCAAAGACTCCCTTCAGGATGAGGTATGGACATTATGAATATACGGTTATGCCTTTTGGTGTGACGAATGCTCCAGCAGTATTTATAGAAGCTATGAATCGGATCTTTAAGCCATTTTTGGATCAGTTTGTTGAAGTCTTCATCGATGATATTCTATTTTATTCACAGTTTGCAGTAGAGCATGAGGAGCACCTTAGCACAGTTTTGCAAGTGCTGAAGGATAATCAGTACTATGCAAAGTTGTCTAAGTGTGAGTTTTGGTCCGGGAGGATTCAGTTTTTGGGACATATCATCAGTGCTCAAGGTTTGTCAGTTGATCCTAAAAAAGTTCAAGCAGTAGTTGAGTGGAAAAGACCGACTACAGTTACAGAGGTCAGAAGTTTCTTGGGTTTAGCAGGTTACTACAGACGCTTCATAGAGAAATTCTCTGTGATAGCTACACCGTTGACAGCATTGACCAAGAAAACTCAGAAGTTTGAGTGGACACCGAAGTGTGAAGAAGCTTACATGAAGTTGAAGGAAAAGTTGACTAGTGCACCTATACTTGTCTTGCCAGATCCGGACAGAGCCTTTACAGTTTATACTGATGCATCAGGTTCAGGTTTGGGATGTGTGCTGATGCAGGACAGTCAGGTGATTGCTTATGGTTCGAGACAGTTGAGGCCTAATGAGTTGAATTATCCTGTTCATGATCTTGAACTTGCAGCAGTGATTTTTGCACTAAAGTTGTGGAGGCATTATTTGATGGGAAGATCATTCAGAATCTTCACTGATCACAAGAGTTTGAAATATTTATTTACAGAAGGATCTGAACATGAGACAGTGGCGATGGATTGAATATATCAAAGATTATGATTGTTCGATTGAGGTTGGTAAAGGAAATGTGGTAGCAGATGCTTTACTACATAGGAGTGATTTTATCCAAGGATCAGGCTACGGACTCCTCTGAAGGAGTATTGAGGGACTGTTTCTTAGCTTTGCATGAATTATGGCAAAGTCGAGAAAAATCCCTAGTTTACGTTTTGGAAGTTCAGTCAGCTTGGTTAGTCAGAGTCAGAGAAGCTCAGTTGAAAGATCCATTATTGAAGAAGATTTCAGGTGAAGCTAAGTCTGGTACTTTGAAGAAGGAATTTAGATACAGAGATCGAATACTGCATTATGGTGATCGACTCTATGTACCGAATGTTGAGGGACTTAGGCAGCAAGTCCTACAGGAGGCACATAGTAGTACTTTGAGTATCCACCCTGGTGTTAGTAAGATGTATCAAGATCTGAAGACACATTTTTGGTGGCCAGGATTGAAGAGAGATGTACGAGGACATGTGGCAAAGTGTTTGACATGTCAGGTGGTGAAAGTTGAACATCAGAAACCAGCAGGCACACTACAGAGTCTATCTCTGCCAGTGAGGAAGTGGGGATCCGTTACTATGGATTTCCTAGTGGGGCTACCAACCACCCGGAGTCAGCATGATGCTATTTGGGTGGTGGTTGATAGATTGACGAAGTTGGCACACTTTATACCGATCAGAGTCACCTACACATTGGAGAAGTTGGCTCAGTTGTATCTCAGGGAGATTGTGAGACTCCATGGGATACCGGATCAAATCATATCAGACAGAGATCCATGATTTACATCACGGTTTTGGAATGCTTTTCAAGAAGCATTGGGCAGTAAAGTTAGCCTCAGTACTGCTTTTCATCCACAGACTGATGGGCAATCTGAGAGAGTGATTCAGACTTTGGAGGACATGTTACGCATGTGTGTCATTGACTTCAGAGGTGATTGGGATCAGCACTTACCACTGATCGAATTTGCTTATAATAACAGTCATCAATCTGTTATTGGAATGGCGCCCTATGAAGCTTTGTATGGGAGACGGTGTATGACACCTCATTGTTGGGCAGATTCAGTAGACAGAGTAGTCATTGGACCTGAAATCATAGCTGACACAACAGCTAAGATTAAGTTGATTCAGCAAAGGATCAAGACCGCCAATGACAGGCAGACTAAGTATGCGAACTTGAGAAGAAGAGATTTAAGTTTTGAAGTTGGTGATGAGGTGCTTTTGAAAGTGTCGCCCATGAGAGGAGTTAGTCGTTTTGGGCAAAGGGGCAAGTTAGCTCCTAGGTTTATTGGACCTTATGAAGTGTTGGAAAAAGTCAGAAAAGTTGCTTATCGGTTGGCATTACCACCTAACTTATCTTAGGTGCATAACGTATTTCACGTTAGTCTACTCAGGAAGTGCACAGTGGAACTAGCACAGGTAGTAAATCCTTCAGTAATACCTATTCAGGAGGACTTGACCTACGAGGAGAAACCAGTGCAGATATTGGATAGGCAAGTCAAGAAACTACGGACTAAGTGGATTCCGATGGTTAAGATCCTTTGGTCTAACCATAGTGAGGAGGAAGCTACCTGGGAGACGGAGCAGGATATGCTGAAAAGGTGTCCAAGTGTTTTTCCAGAGTTACAGCGGAATTTGGGGGACCAAATTCCAGAAGGAGGGGAGAATGTTATGACCCTTCTTGAGGAAGGTAAAGAGTTTTGAATCAAGTTTAGAAGTTTAATTTAAGTTTACTTAGCAAGAATAAAGGAGTTTACCGAAGTTCACTAAGTTCCGACAAGAATAAAGCTCTGAACTAAGTTCAGGGGCAAAATGGTAATTTTGCACCCTGAGTAGCCGGGACAAGTCCCAAGTGTTTTAAAATGAATTCTTAAAAATTAACTCTTAACCTTAGCTCAAACTTGACAAATGGACAAGAATTTAATCAAGAACTATTAAGTTACAAAGATGGGGGACCTAATTGCACTTAACTTGAAACCTTGCTGATCTTGGTTGCTAAGTGAGGGTTTAAGAAGGGGAAGAGAAGGGAAGGCTGCCATAAACACGCTCTTAACCTTCTCTTACTCATTTCTCTCTCAAATTGAGCTTGGAATCAAGTGATCTTGGTGTCAAGAGGTGCAATTAAGGGTATATAAGCTTGGAGGGAGCATTTTCAAGCTTGAAATCGTGTTTTTGAAGCTTGGAAGGATGTTTTTCTCCATCCCCTGTTTTTGAACGAGGTAAGAGTTGTGTTCTTGATTCAATTCATGGTATTTGGTTGATTTGAAGCTTGGGTTTTGGTTAGGAGGCATGAATTTGATGTTTGGAGCTTTGTTTTTGGATTGGAACTTTTGTAGACCTTTAGGAGCTTGGTTGAATGAAAAGGGGTTTTGATTCTTGCATGTTACTTGGAGTTAAGGTAAGGGAGTTGTGTTTTAAGTTCATGGAATGCCATTAGCTTGGATTTGCTTGAGAAATTCGAGTGGTTTTAGCTAAGGCATTAAGGAAATGTTTTGGTGAATTATGGTGGACTAGCGGGATTGAGAGGAATTGTTTGATGTTACGATACATCATAGCTTAGCTTTTGATAGTTGGTTATGTTCCTTGCAACATGTACTTTGTGTGTATGAAATTTGGAGGCATTCCATGCATGTTTGATATGTGTGGGAAGTGTCCAAAGTTCATAGCAGCAAAATCGGGGTTTTCTGGGCATTTTGCAAGTTTGGTGACGCGTCGCCAATCCCCATGAGTTCCCACGATGCGTCGCCAATCCAGAAAAATGTTTCAGAACGTCGACAACTGTGGCGACGCGTCGCCACGGTTGGCGACGCATCGCCAAGACAGCATTTGACACCCGGTTTTGTTTTCAGCATAACTTTTCGCTCGGGTGTCCGATTGAGGTGATTCAAGATTCCAATCGAAGCTAAGAGGGAGTACTATCACCTCAATGTTTCTAAAACACTTAAAATGTCTCATTTTTAGATTTATATTAACTCAAAGTGAAGGCAAGTTTTTAAGGAAACTATGTTGCAAATGAACATAATTAGCAACCACTAGTTCAGGTGAGAGGTTTAGAACCCTCGTCGGCCTAGCCGTGCTGTAGCCACGAGGCCACAAGGCAAAACCTTGTTCATCTAGTCTACATCAACGAGGCCCTGCGGCCTAGTCTACAAAGTCCCACCATAATTCCCCTGCATAACAACTAGGTGAGAGGTTTTATGATTGTTTGTGGCTTGCTAAGGTTCGCCCTTGGGCTGAGTGCCAGGTTGCTAAGTAGTTACGCTTGGCCTGGTAAGGGGGACTACTTGAGGAGAGGTCTACGGACCTGGTTATATGCATATATACTAGTACCCTCATGCTGTGTGAGCTCGCAGCCAGAGTCCTAGTTTTTCTTGCAGATACATGGAAGACCCCTTACTGAGAATTTTTGAATTCTCACTCCCTGTTTGTTATGCTGAGCCTGAGGTAGCTGGACCGGGTAATCGTTGAGGATTATCGTGGTAGTGAGCTTTTGGTGTGTAAAGGTACGGTAGCTGAGAAACCTTGAGTTTCTAGTTTTCCTAAGTGCTCAGTTGGGTTGTTGGTCAGGTTGCAGTACTAACTAGTTTCTTCCTTTGGCTGCAGAGCCTAGTAGCACTTGGCAGAGGACTTGTGAGACTCACCACTGGGATGGGTGTCCGATGTGGGAGCTAGGGTAAAGAGATCTCAGTAAAGTCTTGTATTTTGATATAGTACTTTAGTTTGCCTCCATAGTCTATGTTATAAAGAGTCCTTGACTCCAGGATTGTTCTTGGGTGAGGGCATTAGTTGCTTCATTGTATGAATGCTTTCACGAGTTGTTTATGTGTAGTTAAACTCACACAAATGTTGATTTTGATATGCTTTGGCTGTTTGTGTATATTTGTGCAGAAATTACTCAGCCGAGTTCTTGTTTAATGTTTTATGGTTTTTTTTTTATAAACCAAGTCAAAGCATAAATGCATACATATTGCATTCTAGGTTAATCAACTAGTAGCATTGGATTTAATCCACACACATAACCAGCTAGCCAATTACAATCCACCGTGAGACAAACGCTCACAGGGTATCCCGGGCAGAGGCACGGGGGATCGTGTCAATTTAAGTTGCCAAATCACTTATCCCTCTCTCATTTTCATCCTCCCCCAGCCCAGGAACACTGCCATACTTCCTCCATAGCCACCACACCTTCAAACTTGCGATTGATTGAAATTGAAGGCAAAAGGGCAATTGGAAGCTATGTGGTGCTAAGACTTGAGTACACCTCGAATCAAGCTCCAATTTCAGCATACCCATCAAGGTAAGGGTTGTCTTGCTCCATGGGTTGTTTCCTGTATTTTCAAACATCCATGGAGCTATGGCTAAGCTTGGTAGAGAGCCATGAGCTTGATGAACCAAGCTTATTGAGGGGAATGCACTTATTGAAGGTTTTGTGGCCTATTGTCAAGTGCACAAAGATGGCAGTGAAGTGAGGGTTTCTAGCACCCAAAGTTAGTAGTAACTACTATTAAAATCATCCTAAGACCAAGCATTAGCTGGAGGAGGGCTGCCATAGTGATTTGGTTATGTTTATTATGTGTTTTATGGACTAACCTATGGTATATGTTGCTGCCACATTTCATGTGTTTGTTGTTTGTGTTTGGCTGCTGCATTTGGTTGCAATATCTTGTATATATGCATTGTGGTTTTTGTGTTTTAGTGTCTTTGGATGCAGGTTTTAATGATGCTTACATTTCCTAGTGAATCCAAGTGCTACCCTTACTAAGTTTCTCAATGAAACTTACTCCCCTCAATTCTGTCATTTCAGGTCCAGCAGAAAGATCACATTCAAACTGAAATTTTTAGTTTTATTTTTCAGCTGAAATTTCAGGTAAATGAACTTCCATGTTTCTAGTTATGATCTGGAAATTTTGGTGATTTTAGGAGCACATTTGGTATTTTTAATGGTGGTACTTATTGTGTTGTGCAGCAGCTGTCCAGCATCCTGTTTTTGGAGTCCATTGTGTCTCAGGGCCCCCTGTAAACTAGGGTGCGTATTAATCTGAGTTAAGACCATGTTGTAGTGCATGTATTCATTTACATGTAGTGTATGTAAAATGAGACAAGTATGTGAACATTTGAGTAATTTTTTGGGTATGTAAGTGATGTGGTGCAAAGCTGCCTAAGTGTGAATGATGGGCTGCTTACTTGTAAATTCTGTTTTGGCCACATAAAGTTGTTAAAAGAAAGGGAATGTAATTCCTATGTGTAAAGGACATATATGGGATATCCTTGGAGGGCTTTCCCCTTGTGAATGAAGTGTTTGCATGTTTTGTAAAAATTGTATGGGCAAAATGGTCCAAAAGTTGCCAGAATTTTGACTCGGGACCTAAAGTTTAATATCTCTCTGTGTAGAATGAATCTTGGTATTAAATTTAGACCACACCTAGAAGACATCTAGAGGGTTAACTGGGATTTGGAATTTGTTGATTTAGAGCTCTGTAGCCGAAGATATGAGGTTGTAAAGTTGGCTGAGTTACTGTTTATTTGGTCAGAATTTTGTAAACAACTTAAAAAATCCATAACTTGGTCCATAGGTGGGCTATTGATGTAAAAAAAAATTCCTTGGTTTGATCTAAGTCTCTACTTGATAATGGAAGAAATAAAAAAGGGGGTATGTGGCTAGAATAATACAGTTATTAGTGAAAGTTATAGGTACAATAGCTGGTCACTAGAACTTAACAAGATTGCCTAATGTGTGGAAGCCAAAACTAATACTTGTGCTAGTGTTTTCCTTCTTAGCTGCCATAGTGTGCATAAATGTAAATATGTGTGTTATGGTTAGACCAATACGCATGTATTTACATAGTGCTCAAGAGGGTCACTTGAGTATGTACACTAGGGGTGTTGTTCTAATGACCTACAGGACACACCAAACTAGGGAGTTTAAATGCACGGTTTTGACACCATAACTGGACTACCCTGGAGTGGGTAACAGAAGTTGGTATCAGAGCATGGTTTGTACATGTACATAGAATATAGTTACATTGCATGCATCTACATATATGAACTCAGTTTGGTCAGCTTCTAGTGTCAAGTACCATTGAAATACCTATGATCTTTGTATGTGCTCTATGATGAATCATCAATTCAGGAAGTAAACATGGTTGCCACAAGGAGAAGGGAACCACCCCAAAGGCCTCCTACTGATTCTGGGCAACAAAGAAATGGACAGAATAGAGGGAATTAGGGGCAACAGGGAATACCAAACCCTGAAGTGCCTCAGGTATGGTTAGAGCTTTAAAGGAACTTAGCTCTAATCAATGAAAACTTAGTAAGGCTTATTCAAGCACAACAGGAAACAGTCCAAGGAGCTCCAGCAAAAGCAGTTCAGGATGCACAGCAGCAACCAGAAGAGGATGTTAGGAACACATCTGAATATGTTATTTTTGGAAGCTTAAAAGGCGCAAATGGTGAAACTATTAATGAGGACGATGAAGATAGGAGAAATCCAAGAGGAAGAAGACTAAGGTCTGAGATTGGTCAGGTATCCAGGACCAATCCCTCAATCTATGACCATTCCTCCACTGGGAATGGGATTGAGGATGGCCAGGAGAGAAGATCCAGGAGATGGTAGAGAGATCATAGAGAGCATCACCATACAGAGGACTCTCACAGATCCAGAAGACATAGATCAGAGGATCTAGAAGGCCTAGATGAGGTTAGACTGTTGGAGAGGTTTCAAGGCCTAAGACCTCCACAGTTTGATGGAAGAGCTGGGCCAGAGAAAGCTGAGGAGTGGTTAATCTTCATTGAAAAAATGTTTGAGAGGATGCCACTCAGGTCCACCAAGAGAGTGTCATTGGCTACCTACAATCTGGTAGGCAGTGCAGAGATATGGTGGAGGAGCGCCAGAGATAGGTATGCTTTCTAGAAGGGGAGAAGGCCAGGAAGAGATATTGAGATGAGCTGGCTAGAGTTCACACAGCTATTCCAGGAGCAGTACATCAGTGATGCTATCAAGGATTTAAAGCAAGCTAAATTTGATGCTCTAAGGCAGGACAACCTCAGTGTCCTAGAGTATGAGCACAAATTCAATTAGTTGGTGAGGTATGCTCCTCAGTATCATGGACTGGAGGAATTGAAGGCCAAAAAATTTGTCAAAGGCCTAAAGTCAGACATTAGAAAGGCTGTTAGACCCTTTGGAGCAGTTACATACTATGAAGCAGTGCAGAAAGCTCTATTGGTAGAGCAAAAGGAGTATAAGACTAAGTACTTTCCCAGTGGACCAAGGGAAAGTAGTCAGGCAGAAGGCAAGCAGAAGAAGCCACCACATGGCAAAGGAATTTCCAAGAATTCTCATCTTGGTGGTGAGGGCAGGGTTAAGGGGAATTTCCATAGCCTAAGGTGCCCTAAATGTAAGAAGTTTCATGGAAATAAACCTTGCTATTTTGACACCCAAGTGTGTCTAAGATGTGGATCCATGGATCATTGGATCAAAGACTGCCTATAGGCTCAAAGGAGGCTAGAAGACCAAGGTCCAGTAAAACCTATTGGGGCAGGACCTAGAGGAGGAGCACCAAGGGAGGGATAGCAGAGGCCAGTTCCTCCAGTGCCTTGGCCTCCAGTGCAGAGAGCTGGTAGAGTCTTCCAAGTGGAGAGGCCAGAGACATCAGAGCAGGGAGGAGCACTAAGAGGTAACATTTACCTTAATGGTATGCCTGTTAGTGTTCTGTTTGATACTAGTGCATCTGTGTCTGTATTGGCTAGGAAATTTGTTGAAGCCATGAAATTGCCTACTGAAATCATGCCTAGGATATCCTTAGTGAAAATAGCTGGTAGTCAATCTCTTTTCACTAATGAACTAGCTAAGGATTGTGAGCTAGTAGTAGGAAAGACTAAGGTTATGACTAATCTGCCAGTGTTGGATATTCCAAAGTATGATTTAGTGTTGGGTATGAATTGGCTTGCTATGCATAACATAAGAATTGATTATGCTAAGATGGAAATCACATTGCCTGATGGTGAAGTGCATGCAGTAGTGAATTCTAAAGAATTAGTGTATGAAATCCATGGCATGGAGGTAGAGGTATTAGATGAGATACCTGTGATTTCTAAGCATGATTATGTTATGCATTGAATGAATTGCACTGTGATAAGGAAGTGGACAGAATACCTATAGTGAGGGACTTTCCATAAGTCTTTCCTAATGACCTGCCAGGTATTCCTCCACGAAGGGAGATTGAATTTGAAATCAAGTTGCAACTAGAAGCTAGTCCAATATCCATACCTCCTTACAAAATGCCAATCACTGAGATGAATGAGCTCAATAAACAACTTGATGAACTTCTTGAAATAGGGTTCATAAGGACAAGTGTTTCACCATGGGGAGCTTCTGTTCTCTTTGTGAAGAAGAAAGATGGATCTTTGAGACTATGCATTGACTATAGGAAGCTCAATGTAGTGACTATCAAGAACAAGTATCCACTCCCTAGGATTGAGGACCTATTTGATCACCTTAAGGGAGCTAAGATCTTCTTCAAGATAGATTTGAGATCTGGATACTTCTAGTTGAGAGTAAAGGAATAGGACATTCCTAAGATTGCATTCAGGACCAGATATGGGCATTATGAGTACACAGTCATGCCATTTGGTTTGACTAATGCCCCAGCTGCTTTCACATACTTGATGAACATGGTGTTCTAAACACATCTGGACAAATTTGTGGTTGTGCTTGATGATGACATCCTAGTGTATTCCAAGGACAAAAATGAACATGACCATCATCTGAAGATTGTCCTAAAGGCTCCATTGGAACATCAGCTTTATGCCAAGTTATCCAAGTGTGAATTCTGGATAAGGGAAGTGTCTTTCCTAGTGTAACGACTTGGGGGCTCATCTTCCCCCGGGGAAAGTAAATCCTTGAGGTCGCGGGTTTGACTTTATCGCCCATTGGTACCAAAGAGGACAATACACTTTATAGGCTTCGGTCCGTCTGACGTTGGTGGGTTGGGCCACTAAGTGGCTTGCTAAGCGCCCAGGTCAGTTGTAGCGACGCTGGTGGGTTCGGCCCAAAAAGGGCTTGGTAAGCGCCCAGGTCCTTACACCTAGGACACATCATAGATGCACAAGGGCTTAAAGTACACCCTGAAAAGGTCAAGGCAGTGCAAGAGTGGGAAAGACCAAAGACTATAAAGGTTATCAGGAGAGGAAAAAGGTTCCTTGTATCAATCCTTTGCCTACAAGTAAGGATTACTGTATTTCAAGGATCGAATTTATGTGCCTAAAGGACTGCAGGCTATGTGAACAAAAGAATGAGAGACTTGGAATTTGAGGTTGGTGACAATGTTTGGTTGAAAGTTGCACCAACCAAAGGCACTGTCAGATTTGGCAAACAGACCAAGTTAGCTCCAAGATACATAGGTCCTTATGAGATCTTGGACAAAGTTGGCAAAGGTAGCATACAGGCTAGCTCTACCGCCAAGCATGTCAAGTGTTCATAATGTTTTTCACAGCAGTATGCTTAAGAAGTGTCTATTGGACACAAAGCATGCTTAAGAAGTGTCCATAAGAAGTGTCTATTGTAGTGGAAGACATACAGTTGGAACCTAACTTGACATATGAAGAGAAACCTATAGCTATCATAGCCAAGGATACCAGAAGGTTAAGAAACAAAAATATTCCCATGGTTAAAGTTTAGTGGTCACACCACTCTGAAAGAGAAGCAACCAAGGAAACTGAAAAAGACCTTATGGAAAGGTATCCTGAAGAATACCTGAAGCTAAACGCTATTTTGCAGGACCAAAATTTTTAAAGGGGGGAAGATTGTTACCACCTCACAAAATGGGAGAATTACAAGTGTGTCATAATGGTTGAAAAACATTATATTGTGTAATTCTCACCATAGTGATTGAAGTGTGGGGGGGTAAAATGCATGATCAACACCTCCTTAAAAAAGTTCCAAGTTGGTAACTTGGCCCCCAAGAGAAGCCTAAAGGATTGCATGTTTGTCAAGCAACCTATGGACTTTTTTGTAAGGTTTTGGAAATTCGGGTACTCAATTGCAAAACACTCAAGAAAGAGACTTGGAGAGTTATGGGAAGGATATGAATGGTATCAAAGTGCTATTGGAGGACCAAATTGCTCATGCAAGACAAGTTTGGACAAAGGAAACACTAAAGGCAATAAGTACCTAAATGTCCTACTGTAAACCTTAAGGTGTTCAAACTTTTGACTTAAGTCTAAGGATCGAATTGTGGGGTTATCCCACCATGGGGGAGGTAGCCAAGACTTGATAATTAGTCAGAAATGTTGGGCACATGTGTACCAATGATTTTAAGACAAAGAAACCATAATTAGTGAGAAGGAAAATGACATGAAGCAAGATTAAGCTTGTTAAGTGTGTTTTGGTGCCCTTAAGCTCATTTAAGGCCATTTAAGTGGCTAAATCACTTATCCCTCTCTTATTTTTGTCCTCCCCCAGCCCAAGAACATAGCCATACTTCCTCCATAGCCACCACACCTTTAAACTTGCAATTGATTGAAATTGAAGGCAAAAGGGCAAATGGAAGCTATGTGGTGCTAAGACTTGAGTGCACCTCGGATCAAGCTCCAATTTCAGCATACCCATCAAGGTAAGGGTTGTCTTGCTCTCTTGGGTTGTTTTCTATATTTTCAAATATCCATGGAGCTATGGCTAAGCTTGGAAGAGAGCCATGAGCTTGATGAACCAAGCTTATTGAGGGGAATGCACTTATTGAAGGTTTTGTGGCCTATTGTCAAGTGCACAAAGATGGGAGTGAAGTGAGGGTTTCTAGCACCCAAAGTTAGTAGTAACTGCTGTTAAAATCATCCTAAGACCAAGCATTAGCTTGAGGAGGGCTACCATATTGATTTGGTTATGTTTATTATGTGTTTTATGGA
Source organism: Aquilaria sinensis (assembly GCA_005392925.1). Classification (NCBI taxonomy): domain Eukaryota; kingdom Viridiplantae; phylum Streptophyta; class Magnoliopsida; order Malvales; family Thymelaeaceae; genus Aquilaria; species Aquilaria sinensis. The sequence continues at coordinate 148,568 of SMDT01000005.1, read as the reverse complement.
CTAACCTATGGTATATGTTGCTTCCACATTTCATGTGTTTGATGTTTGTGTTTGGCTGCTGCATTTGGTTGCTATATCTTGTATATATGCATTGTGGTTTTTGTGTTTTAGTGTCTTTGGACATATATGGGAATCCTTGGAGGGCTTTCCCCTTGTGAATGAATTGTTTGCATGGTTTGTAAAAATTGTATGGGCAAAATGGTCCAAAAGTTGCCAAAATTTTGACTCTGGACCTAAAGTTTAATATCTCCCTGTGTAGAATGAATCTTGGTATTAAATTTTGACCACACCTAGAGGAAATCTAGAGGGTTAACTAGGATTTGTAATTTGTGGATTTAGAGCCCTATAGCCGAAGATATGAGGTTGTAAATTTGGCTGATTTATTGTTCATTTGGTCAGAATTTTGTAAACAACTTAAAAAAATCCATAACTTGGTCCATAGGTGGGCTATTGATGGAAAACAAAATTCCTTGGTTTGAGCTAAGTCTCTACTTGATAATGGAATGAAGAGAAAATGGGGGTATGTGGTTAGAATGATATAGTTTATTAGTGGAAGTTACAGGTGCAGTAGCTGGTCAATAGAACTTAACAAGATTGCCTAATGTGTGGAAGCCAAAACTAATACTTGTGCTAGTGTTTTCCTTCTTAGCTTCCATAGTGTGCATAAATGTAAATATGTGTGTTATGGTTAGACCAATATGCATGTATTTACATAGTGCTCAAGAGGGTCACTTGCGTATGTACACTAGGGGTGTTATTCTGATGACCTACAGGACACAGCAAACCTGGGAGTTTAAATGCACGGTTTTAGCACCATAACTGGACTACCCCGGAGTGGGTAACAAGAGCCTCCGATGCCTAAGTTAGTATCTAAGAGTGGCAGAAAAGAGTAGAGAGTAGAGAGTACAAAATGTCCTCTATGTCCTTACCAAGGTCCCTCCCAAGTATTTGTAGGAGGGTGGAGGGAAGAGGCTGTTTGTCATAGTTGGCCTTGATCATGACACGTGTTCGATCAGATCCGATCCGTACCTTCGTAGGTAGGCATCACCAGCTGGCCATAGGTCGTTCTGGCTAGAGGTCAAGGGCGTGTGCGAGGTCACTCTGTTAGAGGCTCCTTAACCATTTTTGTCGTATCCCTGTAAGACCCCTTCGCCGCACGAGACCTCTTTAGGGGGAGATTTGTCCCGAGGGCCGGTGGGGAAGGCCTTGCGGTAGAGTGGATCACCTTCGGCAGGCATTTGCCTCTGTCAAGGATGGTAGATCAACTTTTCCGAGGTTGGTAAATCCGGAGGTGGTAAAAGACGCCTTTTCCCAAAGTTGGTCATGTCACCTTTCCAAGGCTGGTGTCGATGGAGTGCCCCGAGGTCAGGGCTAAGTCCTTACCAAGGGTGGTTTCTGGATAGCTAACCAACAAATCTTTGAGGCCCACAGCCCTTCGGCTGTCACAAGTAACTATGAAGCATAGGATTCCTATGCAACAATGTTCCTTGTGCTAATTAGCTATGTTGGCAGGCATTAGGGCTAGGAATTGAGTAGGCCAGCTTAACTCCTAAGCTAGGTAGCTCTCGAATCTGTTTAGTATTCATCAATGAGGATAACAAAAACTATGCTTATGTGGAATCATGCTTGCTATGCCTTTCAAACAGTGTTTAAGTGGTGTATGTGTAATTGTATGCTTATATCCTTGTTTGTGCATGCTAACCCTCTTTATATTGTTTAGTTGTTATGTATATACTTGTATTGCATTGCTTTCATGTCATTGTTAGTAGGTGCTTGGAGGTTTGTCTCGATTAAGCCTGAGCTTAACCTATGTTTATGCCTTGGAGGCTATATTAAGTCCTTATTAAGTTTTATACCCATTGCCCTACCTTTTATCTATGCAGGAATGGGTTTACTTGAGAGACAACCAAGTTAAGAGCGTTGGATACTCTTTCAGGTTTGTGAAGGTATTGTGTTTGTGTATGGTATTGATCAATGTTTTAAGTGATATTAGTTTCTTGTGTATCAAGTTAATGTGTGTGAACCTCATTCTTACGAGCATTGTGTGTTTAGAGTTTTTTGGAACAAGGTCTAGTGAGGTGCGGATGTGTTCTATGGCATATATGTTGTGACTTGCCTTGTTGATCATGTTTGGTGCTAGGACTTGTTTTAGAGTCCTTAGTTATGTTTTAAGTGGTTATGATCACTATCGGATATGCTTAAATGTAAAGAAATGTAAGTGTGAATTTTTGGATGGTAGTGTGTTTTGCTGTTCTTGGTAGGCTTACCAAGTTCTATGTATATGTTTTGGATTATGAGCACCTATGGTGCCTAGGTTATGTTGTTGATGTACTTTTATGTATGTCTCAGATGATGCTTGTATAGATAGGCTATGGTAGGCTCATTTTGACGTATAAGCAGGTAAGGTGAATATGTGAAGGACGGATTCTTATGTATGTTTGTGGCCAACTATTAATGTAGTGGTGATATGGCCTCATGGGTATGCATTATGTTCATGTGTTCATGTAACTATGTTCATTAGTGGATACATGTATCTTCTCGGACATGTGCATGCATGAAATGAGGTACTTATGGGGGAACTTGATCTAGTGTGGAAATGCATGTTGAAGTTGTACCAAGATACTGTACAATGTAGTTAAGTGCATATGCATATGTAATTTCACTTTTAGGTGCACTAGTTTGTGCATATGTGTTTTGGGAGAATATGTGTTCAAGGAGGGCTTCAGGTAGGCTTATTGAGACACATGTGAGTGTGCAAGATATGTGCATATAAAACAAAGTTTTCAAAACTTGGATTGGCATTTTGGTTGCCATGCACGTACTTGATCATGACTTAGTATTTGTGATGAAATGAACATGTCACATAAGTACTTAGCTTGCTTCAGAGAGCATGAACCTTTTAGAGATAACAAGCTAGCTGCTAGTAAGTATCTTAGGTACATGCCCATGTATCCTGGTAGTGTCTAGGCACATTGCAGTGCCCCTCCCTTATGTCTTAGTTGCACCTAAAGGGTTTAAGACCATATGACTAATATGCATTACATACTTAAGCAACAAGTTACTAGTTAAAATCTGATAAACAAAATTAAATGTCAAAACCTTTTGTTTGTGTTTCTAAACATGCCAAATGGCCTAATGGCTATGTTGGTCGTGACAGCTTTTGTTGGTGTTAGAGCTAGTTACTTTTAGGACCAAATTTTGGGCTGTTTGAAGAACAAACTTGTTCCTACTCTAAGATATGCCACTTTTGAATATTGAGCATATGTGTGCCTTTCTTGTTGCCATGTGAGGATGAGGACTTGAGATATGGAAAGGGAGGCTAGAGGCCAAGACTAGAATAGAGCTAGACATCTAGAGGTTGGGTAGCCTGATTTCGGGCCTGAAGGGCAGGCTAGGGCTATAGAACCTACTAGGGCTACAAAGCCTGCTAGGGCTAATGCACCTTGGCCAAGTATAGATTCCCAAGGATAAATGGAGCAGGTGATGGAGGTTATGCAAACAACTAATGCCCAACTAGTTGTTTGCATACAAGCCCTAATTAAAGGTCAGGCACAAGTCCATGAACCTATTGGGAAAGTTAGAGAACATAAAATAGGGGGAGGCCTGGGAAAGAACCCATGCTTGGTGATCAAGCTAGTGGAAATGGGAAAGAGAATGATGATGATGGTGACCAAGAAAGGAGGAACCAGAGAGACAAAAGTCCAAACTCGAGGAAGAAGTAAGTCCATAAGCATAAGAGCTGGACATAGAAGAAACTGAATGGTCACTATCACCATTAAGGCAATGGGGGCACAGAGGGTAAGGCACCATGATAGACAAGAGAGGGCTCCTAAACCAAGGAGTGGAGGCATGAAAGAAGGCCAGCTAGAGGTCTTTCTTGACCTAAAACCCCCCAATTTTTAGAGGAGGATGTGATCTAGAGGAAGTAGAGTTCTAGATCAACCAAGTTGACAAAATTTTTTAGAGAATGAAGGTATCCTCTTCTAAAAAAGGCTTGCTTGCTACCTTCATACTTAAGGGTAATGCAGAGTGCCAGAGAGAATTTTGAGGTTATGCAGAGAGCCATGGCCTTAGCGCAAGAGTTCAGGGGGTCAGTTGTGAGTAGCCTTAGAGCTACAAGTGGATTGTAGAAGCCACCCAAGAAAGACCTTGAAAAAAGTTAGTAGATGAGCTAAGAAAGGAGACCAAGAAAGAAAAGAGGTTAGGGCGTTATAGACCTTAGTGCAAAACATGTGGGAAGTACCATGGCCAAAAGCCATGTTATAGACTAGCTGACGGATGCCTCAAGTGTGGTGCCTAGGATCACTACTTGAGGGATTGTCCCATTAGGGAGGAAGAACAGAAAGTGATAGGAAGGTTTGGGAACAGATAGGCACAGGGACAATTGCCCATAAAGAGGCCAAATGCGCCTCTATTGAGGAAGAATTAGGGCCTTAGCTTTCATTTGGATAGGAAGACGCAAAATCAAGCTCCTAGAAGAGTTTTCTAACTGGAAACCTCAAGAAGGACTCAAGAGGGCAGAGAGCCTGAGGTTGAAGAGGACATGGGTCATGCTAGAATGACTAAAAAAGCTCTTAAAGGTACCATTATTTTTAATGGTTATGAAGTATCGATTCTTTTTCATACTAGTGCATCCTTGTTTGTAATATCTTCTATTCTTGTAAAAGATATGAATCTTGAAGTATACACTATGAATGAAATGTACTTAGTTAGAACTGTGGGGAATGAGATTATGCTCACATGCCATGTAGTGAAGGATTGCATACATAGGCTTGGTGACCTAATAGTCATAGACACTAATGGCTATGACATCATACTAGGTATGGATTGGCTTAGTGACAATAGAGTAGTCATAGACTGCCATGCCAGATAACTTTTGCTTGCCTGGCTGTGAGCCAAAACTTTGTGGAAAGCTCATATGAGCTAAAAACCCTTGGTGGTTTAGGGTGAATACCAGGGGTTGAATGGAACTAAGGTACTTCATGAGTTGGGTAGAATTCCCATAGTACAAGTGTTTCCTGAAGTGTTTCCTATAGATCTCCTAGGATTCCTTCTTGCAAGAGAGGTTGAGTTTGAGATCAAGTTGGTGCCAAGAGCTGGACCAATGTCCATTGCTCCTTACAGGATGGCTATGCCTGAAAAGGTTGAGCTACGGAATCAATTAGATGAATTATTAGGGAAGGGTTTCATAAGACCAAGTACATCTCTATAGGGAGCATGTGTACTTTTTGTAAAGAAGGATAGAACCCTTAGGTTGTACGTTGACTACAGGAAGCTAAATGCACTAACCATCAAGAACAAATAACCTCTCCCAAGGATAAAGGATTTGTTTGATCAGTTGAAGGGAGATAGAGTTTTCTCTAAGATAGACCTCAGATCTGCATATTTCCAATTGAGAGTCAAGAATGAGAATATGCCTAAGACAGCTTTTAGGACCAGATATGGCCACTTTGAGTACAGAATGATGCCATTTAGGCTCATTAATGCCCCAGCCTTCTTCATGGACCTCATGCAAAGAGTGTTCAAGGCTTATTTAGACCCTTTTGTTGTGGTCTTCATAGATGATATATTAGTGTGCTCAAAGAATGAAGAAGCCCATAAGAAACATCTAAGGTTGGTACTAGGCTTGCTTAAGGAGCATAGATTGTATGGCAAGCTCAATAAGTGCCAATTATGGGCACAAGAAGTTGGATTTCTTGGCCATGTGACCAATGAGCGTGCTTTAGCTATTGATCCTATGAAAACTAAGGTTGTCTTGGAGTGGAAACAACTTCAGAATGTGAGAGAAATAAGAAGCTTCCTGGGGCTTACTGGTTATTACAGGTGATTTGTGCCCAAATTCTCTATAATAGAAGCTCCACTCACTCAATTGGCAAGGAAATATTAGAAGTTTGAGTGGGGTGAACAATGTGATGATAGTTTCCAATAACTCAAGAAAAGATTGACTATAGCCCCAATATTGGTTCTACCAGACCCTACTGAGGGGTATGAAGTGTACACTAATGTTTCTCAAGTAGGGCTAGGTTGTGTCTTAATACAAGGGAAACAAGCAATAGCTTATGGACCAAGGCAAGTTAGACCTTATGAAAAGAATGATCAAGTTCATGATCTAGATTTAGCAACAGTGATCTTTGCACTCAAATAGTGGAGACATTATCTGCTACGAAGTAAATATGAAGTCTTCAAAGACCACAAGAGTTTGAAGTACCTGTTTACATAAAAAAACTTGAACATAAGGCAAAGAAGATGGCTTGAGTACTTGAAAGATTTTGAGTGCAGCATTGAGTATACAGCTTGAAAAGCTAATGTGGTAACTGATGCTCTCAGCAGAAAATACACTAGAGTACTTAAGGCCACTGGAGAGTCTTCTTGGGTAGAATTACTTAGTTTAACTAAGTTAGCCCAAGAGTGGGGACAGTGGGAGACAGACCAAGTGCAAGTCCTAATTATTTTGTTAGAGTGGAAAGACCTAATTCAAGAAGCCCAATTATAAGATAAAACGCTTCTTAAGATTTGTGGGCAGAAACAATGGAAGTTGTATCAAGGATTCTTCTCTAGGCATAGGTACTGCACTTCTAGGATAGGATTTATGTACCTAGCAAGGATGGTCTTAGGCAACAAATCCTAGAAGAAGCCGACTCCAGGTTGATGAGTATGCATCTTGGAGTTCAAAATATGTGCAAGGATTTAAGATCTTATTTCTAATGGTCGTACATGAAGCAAGAAATAGGTGCTCATATGGTTAAGCGTATGACTTGCCAACAAGTCAAGATAGAGCACCAAAGGCCTAGTGCCAAGCTACAGAGGTTGCCTATACCATAAAGGAAGTGGGGGTTCATCTCTATGGACTTTGTAGTGGGTGTGCTACTAACCAAGGGAAACCATAACACAATTTGGGTTTTAGTGGATATATTGACAAATGCAGCCCACTTTTTACCTATAAACCCAACAGACTTATCGGAGAAATTAGCTCAGCTTATCATTAAGGAGATAATGAGGTTGCATGGTGTACTAGATGATATTGTCACAAATAGAGATCATAGATTTGTATGTAGATTCTGGAGATCCTTGCACCATGCTTTAGGCACAAAGCTAAAATTTAGCCATGCATAGCATCCTCAAACTGATGGACAGACTCCGAGGACCATTCATGTTACTACCTCACAAAATGGGAGAATTACAAGTGTTTCATAATGGCTAAAAACCATTATATTGTGTAATTCTCACCACAGTTATTGAAGTGTGGGGGGTAAAAGGCATGATCAACACTTCCTTAAAAGTGTTGCAAGTTGGTAACTTGGCCCCCAAGAAAAGCCTAAAGGATTGCTTGTTTGTCAAGCAACCTATGGACTTTTTTGTAAGGTTTTGGAAATTCGGGTACTCAATTGCAAAACTCTCAAGAAAGAGACTTGGAGAGTTATGGGAAGGATATGAATGGTATCAAAGTACTATTGGAGGACCAAATTGCTCATGCAAGACAAGTTTGGACAAAGGAAACACTAAAGGCAATAAGGACCTAAATGTCCTACTGTAAACCTTAAGGTGTTCAAGCTTTTGACTTAAGTCTAAGGGTGGAATTGTGGGGTTATCCCACCATGGGGGAGGCAGCCAAGACTTGATAATTAGTCAAAAATGTTGGGCACATGTGTACCAATGAGTTTAAGACAAAGAAACCATAATTAGTGAGAAAGAAAATGACATAAAGCAAGGTTAAGCTTGTTAAGTGTGTTTTGTGCCCTTAAGCTCATTTAAGGCCATTTAAGTGGCCAAATCACTTATCCCTCTCTCATTTTCGTCCTCCCCCAGCCCAAGAACACAGCCATACTTCCTCCATAGCCACCACACCTTCAAACTTGCAATTGATTGAAATTGAAGGCAAAAGGAAGCAATTGGAAGCAAACTAGAGCTATTTCTTGGATACTTCAAGGATCAAGCTTGATTTTCAGCCTACCCACTTTGGTAAGGGTTCTCTTGCTCTCATGGACTGTTTTCTGCAATTTTCAAACATCCATGGAGCTAGGGCTAAGCTTGGAAGACAGCCATGAGCTTGATGAACCAAGCTTAGTGAGGGGAGTGCACTTATTGAAGGTTTTGTGACCTAGTGTGAAGTGCACAATGATGGCAGTAAAGTGAGGGTTTCTAGAGCCCAAAGTTAGTACTAACTATTGTTAAAAATCCTCCTAAGACCAAGAATTAGCTTGAGGAGGGCTACCATAGTGATTTGGTTATGTTTATTATGTGTTTTATGGACTAACCTATGGTATATGTTGCTGCTGCATTTCATGTGTTTGTTGTTTGTGTTTGGCTGCTGCATTTGGTTGCTATATCTTGTATATATGCATTGTGGTTTTTGTGTTTTAGTGTCTTTGGATGTAGGTTTTAATGATGGTTACATTGCCTATTGAATCCAAGTGCTACCCTTACTAAGTTTCTCAATGAAACTTACTCCCCTCAATTCTGTCATTTCAGGTCCAGCTGAAAGATCACCTTCAAACTAGCCTTTGTGGTTTGATTTTTAATCTGAAATTTCAGGTACATGAACTTCCATATTTCTAGTTATGATCTGGAAAGCTTGGTGATTTTAGGAGCACATTTGGTATTTTTAATGGTGGTACTTATTGTGTTGTGCAGCAGCTGTCCAGCATCCTGTTTTTGGAGTCCATTGTGTCCCAGGACCTCCTGTAACCTAGGGTGCGTATTTAGCTGAGTTAAGACCATATTTTAGTGAATGTATGCATGTACATGTAGTGTATGTAAAATGAGACAATTATGTGAACAGTTGAGTAATGTTTTGGCTATGTAAGTGATGTGGTGCAAAGCTGCCTAAGTGTGAATGATGGGCTGCTTACTTGTAAATTCTGTTTTGACGACATAAAGTTGTTAAAATAAAGGGAATGTAATTCATATGTGTAATGGACATATATGGGATAGCCTTGTAGGGCTTTCCCCTTGTGAATGAAGTGTTTGCATGGTTTGGAAAAATTGTATGGCCAAAATGGTCCAATGGTTGCCAGAATTTTGACTACGGACCTAAAGTTTAATATCTCTCTGTGTAGAATGAATCTTGGTATGAAATTTTGACCACACCTAGAGGAAATCTATAGTGTTAACTGAGATTTTGAATTTGTGGATTTAGATCCCTTTAGCCAAAGATATGACGTTGCAAAGTTGGATGAATTACTGTTCATTTGGTCAGAATTTTGTAACCAACTTAAAAAATCCATAACTTGGTCCATAGGTGTGGTATTGATGTAAAAAAAAATTCCTTGGTTTGTTCTAAGTCTCAAATTGATAATGGAGTAAACAAAAGAGGGGGGTATGTGGCTAGAATGATATAGTTTATTAGTGGAATTTACAGGTGCAGTAGCTGGTCACTAGAACTTAACAAGATTGCCTAATGTGTGGAAGCCAAAACTAAGACTTGTGCTAATGTTTTCCTTCTTACCTACCATGGTCTGCATGAAATGTGAATATGTGTGTGATGTTTGGACCAATATGCATGTGTTTACATAGTGCCCAAGAGGGCCACTTGGGTATGCACACTAAGGGTAGTGTTCTGATGGCCTATAGAACATTACCAATCCTAGGAGTTTAAATGCACAGTTTTGGCACCATAACTAGACTACCCCGGAGTGGGTAACAAAAGTTGGTATCAGAGCATGGTTTATACATGTACATAGCATATAGTTGCATTGCATGCATCTACATATATGAACTTAGTTTGGTCAGCTGCTAGTGTCAAGTACCATTGAAATACCTATGATCTTTATATGTGCTCTATGATGGACCATCTATGCAGGAAGTAAACATGGTTGCCACAAGGAGAGGGGAACCACCCCGAAGGCCTCCTATTGATTCTGGGCAACAAAGAAATGAACAGAATAGAGGGAATCAGGGGCAACAGGGGTTACCAAACCCTAAAGTACCTCAGGTTTGGTTAGAGATTCAGAGGAACTTACCTCTAATCAATGAAAACTTAATGAGGCTGATTCAAGGACAATAGCAGGGAGTCCAAGTAGCTCCAGTAGACCCAGTTCAGGATGCACAACAACAACCAGAAGAGGATACTAGGAACACATCTGAATATGTTCCTTCTGGAAGCATAGAAGAGATAAATGATGAAACTGTTGAGGAGGAAGATGAAGATAGGAGAAATCCTAGAGGAAGAAGACTAAGGTCTGAGATTGGTTAGGTATCTAGGACCAATCCTTTAGTCTATGACCATTCCTCCACTAGGAATGAGATTGAGGATGGCTATGAGAGAAGATCCAGGAGAAGGCATAGAGATCCTAGAGATCATAGAGAGCATCACCATATTGAGGGCTCTCACAGATCCAGGAGACATAAATTAGAGGATGTAGAAGGCCTAGATGAGTTTAGACTATTGGAAAGGTTCCAAGGCCTAAGACCTCCACAGTTTGATGGAAGAGCTGGGCCAAAGAGAGCTGAGGAGTGGTTAATCTTCATTGAAAAAATGTTTGAGAGGATGCCACTCAACTCCACCAAGAGAGTGTCACTGGCTACCTACAATCTGGTAGGCAGTGCAAAGATTTGGTAGAGAAACACCAGAGATAGGTATGCTTTCCAGAAGAGGAGAAGGCCAGGAAGAGATATTGAGATGAGTTGGCCAGAGTTCACACAGCTGTTCTAAGAGCAGTACATCAGTGATGCGAACAAAGATATGAGGCAAGCTGAATTTGATACTCTAAGGCAAGACAACCACAATGTCCTAGAGTATAGGCACAAATTCAATCAGTTGGTGAGGTATGTGTTACTGTTGTGCCCAAAAGGCCAATCATGAGATGATTGTATTTTTTGCACATTGAGTCATGATATTTTATTAAGGCATTAATCTAGCAATTATGTTTGTTGTTTTGTTCTGCGTAACTTAACAAACATAATTGTAACCCTATAATAATGATATTTTCAAACGTCCCTAGTCTAGTATTATTCTGGAGTGGGTTGCAATAATACATAACGACTAGCATATGTGGAGACTAATATGAGATATGTAGTCTGCATATGGGTACAAGTTAGAGAACTTGTGTACTAGACCGACCCACCATGAGAACACTACATGGATCGTTATATGAGTGTCATAAGTGATTCTCATAGTGATCATGGTATATCCAGTCCTTCGACCTAAGATCGTCAAGGTTCCCTACATGTGAGTCACATAGTTTGATACTTTCCTTTGTTGCTCGTAATTGAGTGAACTTGAAGGAGGTCATTGGTATGTCACATATCATGCGGAGGGATTTGTATGATCAAGATGGGATTTGTCCCTCCTATGTAACGGGAGTGAAATCTTCGGGCCCCTTGATAGAGTTAGACTTAGAAAAATGCATGGCCATGCTCGGATAAGTTGATATGCGATATCAATGTCATCAGTTTTAAGTTGGTCTACTCGGTAATCAAGAAACCAAAGATTGGGCTATACGAGAGTGACACATTCCATGTCTCGTGCTTAGTCTTGATATCTTGGACAAAGGGACAATGGCATATATCGGTGATGATCATAAAGGTTTAGTCGAATCATCGACAATCTTGTCACTTGGGTAGCAATGATGTGTTGCTAGACACCGCTCATTGCTTATGATCATAAATGTGATTTATGATCATTGCCAACGTGGTAAGAGCCTATTGGGTCGCACACATAGAGCTATTTGGATCATTAGAGTGCATGGGCTAATAATTTGGGTTTTGGTTTCACAATAATTTCGTATTAATAATGGGCCCAATAGTTGAGCCATTATTAAGCCCGAAATTAAAGCCTAATTGGATTAGGGCTTTGAAACCCATTAGGCCTGGAAGTTGAGTCTCACTATAAATACAACTTCTAGTGAGAAATTCGTAGGTCTCCTTGCCCTAGCCTTCCAAAAAGGACAGCCGCACTCTTCTCTTGCAATTCCTTGGAGGACGCAAGCTAGCACTGCGAGCGCAAGAGAAATGCATCTGCCGGGACGCGGTGGAAGCGTGGTGATCCCGAGAAGCTCGTGTGGATACCATAGAGAGCTTGAACACGTCAACTGTTCAAGTTTTGTGATTCAACTCTACAGTTGAGTGAGAGATCTCAACCGAAAATTAGGTATGAAAATTTTTGAACACCCGGTTTACCCCGTTTCACTTGGATCCTGGAGGGTTTCGGTTAAATTCCGCTGCGCTGTTTGGCTCCCGAAACCCAACAGTGGTATCAGAGCTACTGGTGAAACCCTAAATCGGGATTGATGTTGAATCGCATGATGTTATGTGTTCGGTTGCTTTTCGGCCATGATTAATTAGATTGATTCATGATGCATGAAACCGGAACTCGTAATGAACATATGACATATATGAAGAAACGACACTAATTGGTTAATGAGATTAACCCGAAATTGAATGGTATGAGATACCTATATGGATTAGGATTCTTGCAATAGTTGCAAAAACCCTAGCTTTGTTCGGATTCGGCCTGTTCGGGCACCGAAAGTAAGGTATTTTTGGTGGCTCGAATGGAGGAGTCTCGGGTGCCTACTTGCTCGAAATAGAAGATCTCAGGCTAAGCAATTGTAAGACAATTTTTTGCACCGGGGGGCGCTGCCCCCCATGCCCCCCGCAAGGGCGGCTCCCCTTGACCCCGTCCACTGACCGGCCAACCACCGCGACCGGACCCGCCGTATGCGAAACCACCACTCGCTAACCGACCAGCTGGACTGCTGCGAAGCGCCACATAAATAAAAACTGGTTAATCAACTCGCGAAAATTGGCATGCATCTTTGTTGAATGAGATTTGACATGATATGCTGATTGGTGTTTGTAGCATGGTGCATGGTTATAGCCCTTGATTGGTTGTACTTGTAAATACGGCCTGCAAGTCGTGCCTTTTCTTATCACTCTCATTGTACATTCTCTTCTCACCTTACTCCCCTCGAATGTAACTCGAGGTTTCTATTATTGATGTAATGGTGCATTATAGGATCATCCAAGGTGGTATGTCCAAGGATCATCCAAGGTGGTATGTCCAAGGAGGTGACAACAAAAGGGCAACCAAGAAAGGAAGAGAAGGAGCTTGTGAAGACTCTTTTCTTTTCTTAGGCTTTTATGATATTCTCATTGGCTTGAGAATATCGCATAGTTTTGGCTATAACCATGTCACGTTTACTTTCTTGTACGCATGAGATGCATGTTTTATATTTGTATGTGATGCATGTATAAGACAACCGGAGATAACAAATTGGTGAGATCAAACAAAAAAAAATCCCTCAAACAAATATTAAGTCATTAAATGTGATGCCTTCCAAATGTTGGCACTCGTCAAGACTTTGATCAACATTAGGTGGGTTTGCCAAAGCAAAGCACCTATGTTCATCTTGGTAAGGCGCGATGGGATAATAGTGATATCCAAACTGCTAACTTTGGGTTCGACTTAACTAAGTCATCCTAATAGGATTAGGGACTTAGAGGCATAGAGTTGGGCTTAAGCTCATGAGATGAGCTTGGACAAGTGTTGTTCACCCAACTATCCAAGAGTTGCATAAGATGCAATTGGCAAGGAGTTGCCTACCTAAATAGCTGTAACTTGAGAGAAAAGCCAAAGCTGACTCAGGTTGTGGTCAAATATGGATCTTGGCCCACTAGAATACCTTAGCGCCGAGGTGTTCCGAAATAATATCGAGGGTTATTATTTTGAGGAAAATAGTGGGAGTATCATTTAATAAAAGTCCTTATTAAATGAATTAAAATACATGACTCTTACACTGCATATTTACTGTTGTAGATAACCATGGCACAAAACACATCGACACTTTCGTTGCGATCAATCCTTGAGAAGGAAAAACTGAATGGGACCAACTTTCTCAAATGGTACCGAAACTTGAGGATAGTCCTCAAGCAAGAGAGAAAGGCTTATGTCCTAGAGCAGCCCATTCCGAATGAGCCTGCTGCCACTGCTCCAAGAGCTGAAAGGGATGCTCACAAGAGGCATTCTGATGATGCTTTGGATGTTGCATGCCTCATGCTTATTACCATGGAATCTGAGCTTCAGAAGCAACATGAGAACATGGGGGCGTTCGATATGATCGAACATCTCAAAATGCTTTTCCAAGAGCAAGCTAGGCATGAGAGGTTTGAGACCTCTAAGGCATTGTTTCAGTGCAAGATGTCTGAGGGAAGTCCCGTGGGTCCTCATGTGCTCAAGATGATTGGGTACATTGAGAATCTTGAGAATTTGGGATTTGCTCTTCAGAAAGAGTTGGCTATTGATGTAGTCTTGCAATCGTTGCCTGAAAGCTACAGTCAGTTCGTCATGAACTATAACATGAATGACCTTGACAAGTCCCTCCCTGAATTGCTCAACATGTTGAGAACTGCTGAGCAAAACCTTAAGAAGGCTAAGCCCATTTTGATGGTTCAAAAGGGCAAGGGAAAGGGAAAAGCCAACAAGAAGAAGGATAAAGCTAATGGAAAGTCCAATGCTAGTTCTTCTTCAGCTGCACTGAAACCAAAGGGTGGTGTGGCAAAGGAAGGGGAGTGCTTCCATTGTAAGCAACCTGGACACTGGAAGCGCAATTGCAAGCTCTATCTTGAAGAACTTGCTAAGGAAAAGGGAAGTAAGACTTCCACTTCAGGTATTTTTGTTATAGAGGCTAACTTTTCTACTTCCTCATCTTGGGTATTGGATACTGGATGTGGATCTCACATTTGTGCAAATGTGCAGGATCTAAGTAGAAGTAGAAGATTGGCCCGAGGTGAAGTGGACCTACGTGTTGGAAATGGAGCAAGGGTTGCTGCCTTAGCCGTAGGGACTTATGTTCTCACTTTACCTAGTGGATTAGTTTTAGAATTAGACAACTGCTACTTTGTGCCTACTATTAGTAGAAATTTGATTTCTGTTTCTTGTTTGGACAAGAAAGGTTTTTCATTTATAATAAAGGACAAATGTTGTTCTATTTATTTGAATGAAATCTTTTATGGTAGTGCTCAACTTAGCAATGGGTTGTATGTTCTAGACCTCGAAGATCCAATCTATAATGTGAATACCAAGAAGGTCAGATTAAATGATTCAAACCCGACCTATCTCTGGCACTGTCGCTTGGGCCATATAAATGAGACCCGCATATCCAAGCTCCATAAGGATGGACTCTTGGACTCATTTGATTTTGAATCATATGAGACATGTGAGTCATGTTTGTTGGGCAAGATGACCAAAGCCCCATTCACAGGGCAAAGTGAAAGGGCTAATGACTTACTAGGACTCATACATAGTGATGTATGTGGCCCTATGTCTACACAAGCTAGAGGAGGTTTCCAATACTTCATTACTTTCACTGATGACTTCAGCAGATATGGCTATGTGTATCTTATGAGACACAAGTTAGAATCCTTTGAAAAGTTCAAAGAATTCAAGAATGAAGTAGAGAATCAACTCGGGAAGAGTATCAAAGTGCTTCGATCAGATCGAGGTGGAGAGTACTTGGATCGAGAATTCCTTGACTATCTGAAGGAGTGTGGTATAGTATCACAACTCACTCCACCAGGTACACCTCAATGGAATGGTGTATCTAAAAGGAGAAATCGAACTCTGTTAGACATGGTTCGCTCTATGATGAGTCAAGCTGACCTTCCAAACTCCTTTTGGGGACATGCTCTAGAGACAGCCGCTTTTACACTAAACCGAGTTCCATCTAAATCGGTTCAAAAGACACCATATGAGATATGGAGTGGGAGGCGTCCCAATTTGTCTTTTATGAAGATTTAGGGCTGTGATGCTTATGTGAAATGTCAATCCTCTAACAAACTAGGGCCCAAATCTCAAAAATTCCTTTTTGTTGGGTATCCCAAAGAAACAAAGGGTTACTATTTCTACGATCCTTCTGAGCAAAAAGTGTTTGTTGCTCGAACTGGTGTCTTTTTAGACAAAGAGTTTATCTCTAAAGAAACTAGTGGGAGGAAAGTAGAACTTGAAGAAATTCAAGAACAACAAGGAGACATCGAACCTGAAATGGAACCTGAACATACACCACAAGATGTTGTGGTTCAAGAGCCTGTTCCTGTAGCACATAGCCCACATAGGTCTGGTAGGATTTGGCGTGAGCCCGAGAGATATGGATTTCTCATGACTCACACTAGTGATGTGATGCTCACGGATCAGGATGAGCCCGCAACCTACCAACAAGCTATGTCGGGGCCTAACTCTAAGAAGTGGCTAGCGGCCACGAAATCCGAGATGGAATCCATGTACGAAAACCAAGTATGGACTTTGGTTGACCCACCTGAAAGGGTAAAACCCATAGGGTGCAAATGGGTTTTCAAGAAGAAAACTGACATAGATGGTAATGTGATTACCTTTAAGGGATGATTGGCCGCAAAAGGTTTCAAGCAAATTTATGGTATTGACTGTGATGAAACTTTTTCACCAGTTGCTATGCTTAAATCCATCTGAATTTTGTTTGCTATTGCTACACACTATGATTATGAGATATGGCAAATGGATGTCAAAACTGCATTCCTAAATGGAAAGCTACTTGAGGATGTGTACATGACACAACTTGAGGGTTTTGTCACTCCTGAGAATGCCAATAAAGTGTGCAAGTTGCAAAGGTCCATTTATGGACTGAAGCAAGCTTCTCAAAGTTGGAATCTTCATTTTGATGATGCAATCAAAGAGTTTGGTTTTTTCAAAATGAAGATGAACCTTGTGTCTACAAGAAGGTTAGTGGGAGCGATATTGTCTTCCTGGTGTTGTATGTGGATGACATACTACTCATCGGGAATGACATTCCTGAGCTACAGTCTGTGAAGACTTGGCTAGGGAAATGTTCCTCTATGAAGGACTTGGGTGAAGCAGCCTATGTGTTAGGCATTAGGATCTATAGAGATAGATCTAGAAAGCTTCTTGGCCTAAGTCAAAGTACATATATTGACAAGGTGCTAAAGAGGTTTAGCATGCAAGATTCCAAGAAAGGATTCTTGCCCATGTCACATGGTATCACTCTTTCTAAATCTTAGTGTCCGAGTACACCAGAGGAGAGAGAGCGCATGAGTAAGATTCCATATGCTTCAGCAATTGGATCTATCATGTATGCCATGATATGTACTCATCCCGATGTCTCATATGCCTTAAGCATGATGAGTAGGTACTAATCGAACCCCGGTGAGAGTCACTGGACAGCTATTAAGAACATCCTTAAGTACTTACGAAGGACTAAGGATGCACTCTTGGTCTTCGGAGGTGAAGATGAGCTCGTTGTAAGGGGTTACACCGATGCAAGCTTCCAATCTGATAAGGATGATTTTTATCGCAATCTGGTTATGTGTTTTGTATTGGTGGTGGTGCTGTGAGCTGGAAGAGTTCAAAGCAAGAGACAGTAGCTGACTCTACAATAGAATCTGAGTACATTGCTGCCTCTTATGCTGCGAAGAAGGCAGTTTGGATCAAGAAGTTCATCACTGAACTCGGAGTGGTTCCAAGCATTGTCGACCCGATAGAGCTCTATTGTGACAAAAATGGAGCAATCGCACAAGCTAAGGAACCTCGATCTCACCAGCGATCCAAACACATACTCCGACGTTATCATCTCATCAGGGAGATCATCGAGAGGGGTGATGTAAGGATATGCAGGACTTTGACAGACAGCAACATTGCTGATCCACTGACAAAGCCCCTTACACAGCAGAAGCATGATGGCCATTCTAGGTCCATCAGTATTAGATACATGGATGATTGGATTTTAGTGCAAGTGGGAGATTGTTAGTGTTATGCCCAAAAGGCCAGTCATGAGATGATTGTATTTTTTGCACATTGAGTCATGATATTTTATTAAGGCATTAATCCAACAATTATGTTTGCTGTTTTGTTCTGCGTAACTTAACAAACATAATTGTAACCTTAGAATAATGATATTTCCAAACGTCCCTAGTCTAGTATTATTGTAGAGTGGGTTGCAATAATACATAACGACTAGCATATGTGGAGACTAATATGAGATATGTAGTCTACATATGGGTACATGTTAGAGAACTTGTATACTGGACCGACCCACCATGAGAACACTACATGGATTGTTATATGAGTGTCATAAGTGATTCTCATAGTGATCTTGGTATATGTAGTCCTTCGACCTAAGATCATCAAGGTTCCCTACATGTGAGTCACATACTTTGATACATTCCTTTCTTGCTCGTAATTGTGTGAACTTGAAGGAGGCCATTGGGTATGTCACATATCATGTGAAGGGATTTGTATGATCAAAATGGGATTTGTCCCTCCTATGTAACGGGAGTGATATCTTCGGGCCCCTTGATAGAGTTAGACTTAGAAAAATGCATGGCCATGCTCGGATGAGTTGATATGCGATATCAATGTCATCAGTGTAAGTTGGTCTGCTCGGTAATCAAGAAACCAAAGATTGGGCTATACGAGAGTGACACATTCCATGTCTCGTGCTTAGTCGTGATATCTTGGACAAAGGGACAATCGCATATATTGGTGATGATCATAAAGGTTTAGTCGAATCATTGACAATCTTGTCACTTGGGTAGCAATGATGTGTTGCTAGACACCGCTCATTGCTTATGATCATAAATTTTATTTATGATTATTGCCAACGTGAAAAGAGCCTATTGGGTCGCACACATAGAACTATTTGGATCAAAAGAGTGCATGGGCTAATAATTTGGGTTTTGGTTTCACAATAATTTTATATTAATAATGGGCCCAATAGTTGAGCCATTATTAAGCCCGAAATTAAAGCCTAATTGGATTAGGGCTTTGAAACCTTTTAGGCCTGGAAGGTGAGTCTCACTATAAATACAACTGCTAGTAAGAAATTTGTAGGTTTCCTTGCCCTAGCCTTCCAAAAAGGACAACCGCACTCTTCTCTTGCAATTCCTTGGAGGACGCAAGCTAGCACTGCGAGCGCAAGAGAAATGCATCTGCCGGGATGCGGTGGAAGCGTGGTGATCCCGAGAGGCTCGTGTGGATACTGTAGAGAGCTTGAACACGTCAACTGTTCAAGTTTGTGATTCAACTCTACGGTTGAGTGAGAGATCTCAACCGAAAATTAGGTATGAAAATTTTTGAACACCCGGTTTACCCCGTTTCACTTGGATCCTGGAGGGTTTCGGTTAAATTCCACTGCGCTATTTGGCTCCCGAAACCCAACAGTATGCTCCTTAGTATCATGGACTGGAGGAGTTGAAGGTGAAAAGATTTGTCAGAGGCCTAAAGTCAGACAATAGAAAGGCCGTTAGATCTTTCGGAGTAGTCACATACTATAAAGCAGTTCAGAAGGCTTTATTAGTAGAGCGGGAGGAGTATGAGACAAAGTACTTTCCCAGTGGACCAGGGGAAACTAGTCAGGCAGGAGGCAAGCAGAAGAACCCACTACATGGCAAAGGAATTGCCAAGAATTCTCATCTTGGTGGTGAGGGCAAGGTTAAGGGGAAGTTCCCTGGCCTAAGGTGCCCTAAATGCAAGAAGTTTCATGGAAACAAACCTTGCTATTTTGACACCCAAGCGTGTCTAAGATGTGGATCCATTGATCATTTGTCACACCTCACACAGGCCCTGACCCATTCACTAAGTGGTACTGTTACCCAAACTGTAGTTTAGTTACCAACTTTTCAATTCGGCCAACTGAAGTTGCTTAACCTTAAGTCTTATTTTCTTAAGGTATTTAGCCTGGGAGGTGGCCCAAGAGGCGTATGAGTAAAACCCAATTAGTTACTTGCAGCAGAAGTAAGGCCCAATACCACTAACTTGCAAAACAAGCAAGGCTGGAATTTAATAACTTGCATGACAAGCAAGGCTTTAATAGTTAACTTGCATTACAAGCAAGGAAAACACTCAATGGAATTTAAGTGTTTAAGAAGTGTGCAATCAAGTGTGCTATTTAGAATGGCAACCAAGAAGCCCAAGGTATCATTTAGTTTGAAAACTCATGTTTTCAGTGCACATGAACATTCAGCCATAATTAGTACAAAGGAGGTTCACAAGATGAATATACTTCACATTCATACTAGAATATACATAAACCCATAAGCATTCATGATTTACATGTCCAAAACCAAATCACAAGTGCAAGCATAACTTGGCCTACTATGGTATTCCATGTACCACAACCACTAGGCGTAACCAAGACTACATACATATGTACATAACCAAATGTAGTCTACCTAGTACACCAAAACATGGCTACATGCCATGATTCACAAAAGTTTTCATTACCCCAAGTTACACTTACAAACCAAAACCTCTAATGTCCAAACAAGACATTCAGTATGCCATAAAGCACGACACACCGCAGTACAAGTCCTATGGCCATGTTCATGGTCATAAAGGTGAAAACTATGATCAGAGCAATTGTCCACATATCCATGCTGCACACCTAGACAAGTCCCACACTATAAGCCTGCATAACTTAAGTCATAAGTCTCGGCCAACTTCAAAAAAATAAGACTTGTAATGTACAAAGTTAATCAAGCCAAGCACACATTGGCACATACCTTGGTACACAAGCAAAGCTAGCACAACACAATAGCAAACACAAGCTACACTATTCAGGCCGAATATCTTTTCCTGAAAAATAAGATTATGGGCAATGAGTAGAATACTCAATAGAGTTCACCATTATTACCAACTCCTTAAGGAGTTTATTTAGTTAAGCCGAGTGTATAACTCAAGGCTTAACCTCCTCAAGCTCATATTAACCTGCAAAAATATGACACAAAGACAACAAAACCACAACATATATATATACATACTAGCAAGTTTGAAACATATAGGCAATAATAATAAGTAAATGGTTAGCAAGCACAAGGAATCACTCAAGCACACAATGAACACACTCACACACTACAATGACCATTCGGCCAAATACCATAACATGTGCCATTGCGTACTTTTGCACACAAAACTTCACCATAAAGTCCATTTCCACTAGAGCTCCGAAATGCCTAGCAAATTGGCCTCATTCACTAGGATTTCTAGCACATGTCCATAGTCAATTAGCTAACCAACAATCACAACCGAAACATCTCAATAGCCCATCAAGTAACTAAGGTCATTTAGCGCAATTAACCATCACTTAGCCACTTTAATACTTGAATCATGGTACATACCAAGCAATCAAGCAATCTGGTGAACCCTACCTCAATTCCAAGCTTGAGTTCCTCTCGGTCAATGCTCAAACACCCAACCAAAATGCTCCTAAACAAAATGGCCTATTACATCTGTAATTAGGCATTAATACTCCTTGTTCATGGAACTTATACCATGTATTCAAGGAAAACACAAGTAATTACCTCAAACCCATGCTTGAAATGTCTCAGCCATTCCTTGTTTCTTCAAAACAAGGCTTAATCTTGAGTTGCTAAGTGCCGAAACCAAAGACTCCAAGCTTGCTTCCTTTTCTCAAGCTCCAATTTGCCTCATTTGTGCTCTAATTCTAAACCCTTTCGGTGGAAAGCTCAAGAACACAACCAAGAACTAGTTTCAGCCAAGGAGAAGTAAGCCCGAAATGAAGGGAAATGAGTTAGTGGAAGCATGCATTTTCGGATACAAGCCACATGTAACCAAAATGGTAATAAGCTAGCTTTCGGCCTCACAAATCTTGCATGGATCCAATGAGCCTTCACTATTTCATGGCTTCATTTACACCATTAGAACACAAATACATTTCAGCATTAACATCATTTCATGGCTCATATTGCCAAGCACAAATCAAAAGTGTCCAATATGACCATTAATCCCATGTAATAACCGGTCAAGTACTTGTACAAGTACTAATTAGGCAAAGGTCTGGTCGAGTACAGCCTATTAGGGCAGGACCTAGAAGGGGAGCACCTAGGGAGGGGCAGAGGCCAGTTCCTCCAATGCCTCGACCTCTAGTGCAAAGAGCTGGAAGAGTCTTCCAATTGTAGAGGCCAGAGACATCAGAGCAGGGAGGAGCACTAAGAGGTAACATTTACCTTCATGGTATGTGATAGCCAAAGTGTTATTGCCCCTTTAACCTACTTTGACCAGATACCACACTCGGTTAATCCAGCGTCACCCGTAAGGAGTACTAGTACCGACCTGGAAAGAAGGAAGTCTGACGCCTCAGACATATGACTTCGGTGGCCCATTAGCACCCTCGGTAATGACAGTACTAACCTCGGGAAAATAGCAGGTTGCCTCCCTCAGAAAAGTGGCCAAATCACCTTCGGGGGAGAAGGACCAGCCACCTTCAGCAGGAGAAAATCCTCCTGAATGAGGAGCTTCGGTGCTAAGGAAACCCCCAAACTACTGAGATGACTTCGGGAGAAGGGCCTTTATTCCGAAGGGTAACTTCAAAGGGGACCTCGGGAGTACGGCAGAAGCATTGAAGGAGCCTCTAACATGTCACCCTCACATGCGACACACCGCCTTCATATGCACTCTGACACGCTGCCGCTGCCTACGTCTTGTCATGTAGGGCTATTCCTGCCCTAGCCCATGGCCCGAGGAGCCTACAGGCGGCTAGAGGCCCCCAAGCCCCACAGTACAAGTTACATCTGACCAAACACGTGTCGCAATCTGGATGGACTACACCCTACTATATATACTAAGGAAATGGCCTCAGTAAGGGGGCTCCTCATCCAAAAAAATGCAAGCAGGCAAGACCTTTATCCTCTAATATTCTCTCTCTGCTTCCAAAAATACTGACTTGAGCGTCGGACGCTCCTCCGCGGAAAAAGACTCCGGGGACCTCCTAACCTCTATTTTTTGAGTGTTTCAGATAGGTCTTCCTGGGAAATCTCCACTTCAGACGCTTTCCCTCATTGGAAGTTCCTCCTAATTTCACCATGTCACACAACGAAGATACTGTTGGGCATCATTTGGCACCGTCTGTGGGAACCCACCCCTAGGTCACCGTCATTGAAACTCGGCATTCCAAGGACAAGGGACTTCCGAAGTCCCCGTCCGCACCAGAAGTTCGACCGGCAGCCGAACAAACTGCAGCAGGGACTTCGCTGCCTAAGGATGAACGTCCTCTGACTATTACCATGGGCTTCCTGCGTGAATTCCAATGCTCCATCGTGGCTGAAATAACGCAGCAGTTAGACTAAAGATGGCCATAGCCAACTCCGGGTAGAAGGCCCTCTTCACCAGTACCTCACCGGGAGAAAAGTCCTAGGTCAACTCACCGGAGTTCGGGAAATGGGGATCAATGTGATGAGTCCTCGACGGAAAATATACCCTTCAGAGCGTGACTTACAGGAGAAGCGGGGCCAAAATGACCTAGAACTCCCCACCGAAGGAGCTCTTCACCTGAAGAAAAATCGCCATCTCCTCAGCGCCGAAGTCACTCCCTAAAAAGGAGACGTTAGTCTCCATTCCAAGAGGCCTATAGACAACAGGAAGAAGAGCTCGGTGCTACACTCCTTATGGAAAAAATCCTAAAGAGGCTAGAAATAGTGGAGAGGTAGGTAGCTCGGAAACCCGTCTGGGCTAGGTTGTCAAAAACCTTCAATGGAGATGAATCACCATTCACCCGAGCAGTGGTCGAAGCACCTATGCCGAGTGACTTTCGGGTACCTCGGTTGGAGACCTACGATGGCCGAACTGACCCCCAGGCTCATTTGACCAAATACAAGTGTAGCATGGTTTTGCACGGTGCTAATGACGCCACCTTGTGCAAGTGCTTTGAGGTCACCCTTGCTGGTCCAGCAATGACATGGTACAACTCACTTGCTCCTGGAACCATCATGGAGTTCCAAGATTTGTTTACTGCCTTCACACAGCAATTCATCGGAAGCCGGCCAATGGCGAAAATGCCAGTCCAAATGTTTGACATAGCGCAGAAAAATGAGGATACCATTCGCGACAATGTCGAAAGGTTCATCCAGAAAGCCTTAAGTGTTCTAGAGTTCAAGCCAGAAATACGTATCCTGGCCATGACACGAGTACTTCGGAGAGACTCTCAATTGTCCTATGAATTCTCCAAAGATCCCCCCAATACAGTCGGTGAATTTTACCGAAGGGCTGAGCAGCACATGACTGCTGAAGAACTGAGAATGGGAGGCCTAAAACTTGATCACATTCGCATTGAGGGGCCGAGCTAGCAAACTCGCTACCCAAATGAACCAGGGGGACGAGTTCGAAAGCTTAAGGGAAGGAAGCCACTGGCTTTCACTCCCCTGAACACCACAAGGACAAACATCGTCATGGCGATGGAAAGGCAAGGAACTCAGATCCAATGACCAAAGGCCATGACCACAAACAACAAAAAGAACATGAAAAAGTTCTGCCAGTTCCATCGGAACCATGGGCACGATACCGGGGATTGCTTCCAACTAAGGAAATACATAGAATCTCTGATAAAGCATGCTCAACTCCGACGTTACCTGCGGATGCCCTCCCTAAAGGGAAGAAGAGAAGATGAGGGAAAAGGAGATGACGAGGAGTATGACTCCGACAGGCGCCGGAACCGAAGTCCAAAAAGGCGTCTGCCACCCCCGGCAGGAGTAATACAAATGATCACAATAGGACTGCCAGCGGCAGAAAGGAAAAGAAAGCCCAAGGAGATTTCGGTGATGGAATATGGGAACCCATCAAAAAAGCTTGTTCGAAAAGATGGGTCCGCTGTCATATTTCCTCATGATGATCCACTGCTAATTATGGTGAGGATAGAAAGTTGGGACGTTAAGAGAGTACTGCTTGATGATGGTTCAAACGTGGACGTCCTATTCTCACACCTGCTGCCGAGTTTGGGTATTTCAAGGAATGACCTCATGCCCGTCACTTCTCCTACTTTTGGAGTGGGACCGTCAGAACTCCCCGTCCTCAGCTAGATTGATCTTCCTCTGATGCTGAGGGGAATTTCAATAAACAACAAAGATGAGCTATTTGCCTCTGTAATGACAAGGTTCATCGTCATAGATGTTCCTTGGTCATATAACGCCATTCTTGGGAGGCAAATGCAAGGGAGCCTCCACATCCGCCCGGATGTAAAGTACCTAACTGTCACCTTCGCCACCAAGGATGGAGATGCTGAGATCTTCGTTGACCAGGGGGAGGTGAAGAAGGTGTTCGTTAAGGTGAGGAAAGCCCTGATGACAAATTGCGCGCAGACTATGGAAACAAAGGTCGTACTCGCAAAAGGGTCAAAAGGAGAAGGAACAGAAAATTCTGAGAGAATAGAAACGGAAGACATAGAGGTTGTCCGAGGGTGGAATACCCAAATAGGGAAAAAATTGACCGAAGGTCACAAGGAAAAACTTGTATCTTTCCTTCTAATGAATGAAGATCTGTTTGCCTACTCGCCAAAAGACATCCCTAGGGTAGACCCTCGCATAATACAGCACAACCTTAAAGTAAGCCCAGAGGCAAAGCTGTCTGCCAAAAAAAAGTGAAGCCTCTCGACACACAACAACAGCTTCGTCAAAATCGAAGTCCAACACTTGATAGATGTGGGCATAATCAGGGAAGTCAAATACCCCAAATGGCTAAGCAATGTGGTTATCGCCACAAAAGAAGGGAGTGACAAGCTCCAAATGTGCATCAATTTCTGAAACGTAAATGATGCTTGCCCTAAGGATTCGTATCCTCTCCCACCAATAGATCAGTTGGTAGACTCGACTGCTGAATATGGACTCCTGAGCTTCCTCAACGCCTTCAGCGTGTATCATCAAATCAGGATGGACCCCGAAGATGAGGAAAAAACCGCCTTCATCACCGAAGTCGGTACATATTGCTACATCAGAATGCCCTTCGGGCTTAAAAATGCAGGACCTACCTACCAGAGACTAATGAACAAGGTCTTCAATGATCAAATAGGGAGGAACGTGGAAGTCTATGTTGATTACATGATAGTCACGAGCAAATTGCCTGGCAGTCATATTGCAGATTTGGAGGAAACTTTCCAGCAACTTAGAGCATTCGGAATTTGTCTCAATCCTGAAAAAAGCGTCTTTGGCGTAAGTTTGAGCAAGTTCCTTAGATTTATGGTATCGAAAAGAGGTATCGATGCCAACCCGGAAAAAGTCATAGCGTTACTTGAATTCTGAACTTCTGTTACAACAAAGGATGTGCAAAGGCTCACTAGCAGAATAACATCCCTTACCAGATTCATTTCCAGGTATGGGGATCGCTGCCTAGCATTCTTTAAGGTCCTCACCAAGGCAACAAAAGGCATGGGAACGAGGATTGCCAAAAGGGATGGGAAAAGCTCAAAGTTTATCTAGCTCGTCTACCCACTCTTCGGCAAACATGAGAGGGAAAACCCCTTGTACTATACCTCATCGTTACTAAAAAAGCACTGAGTTTTGTTCTCATGAAGGAAGAGGGGGCGGAGCAATGGCTAGTATACTACGTGAGCAATTCCCTGCATGGCGCCGAAATTAGGTATCCCTTACTACAAAATGCTATATATGTCCTGGTGCTAGCAAGCAGAAGACTGCGTCCCTATTTTCAAGCTCACCCCATTATTATCCGAAGTAACCTACCTCTTTGGGATGTCATGAAGAGAGTAGACCATTCAGGAAAGCTTTCGAAGTGGTGCATATAGCTCGGCGAGCATGATATTACTTATGAGCCAAGGAAAGCAATAAAAGCCCAAGCTTTAGCGGACTTCATTGACGAAGTACCCGTTACCAAAGGTGGTCAATCGGACCTTGGCAAAAGTGAGCCATAATGGACTTTGTTTGTAGATGAGGCCTCCGGCTCCGAACACCATGGAGTTGGAGTAATTATTCGCGGTCCCGAAGGTTTGGAAGTTATGAAAGCCATCAAATTTGTGTTTAATGTCACCAACAATGTGGAAAAATATGAAGCTCTCATAGCAGGGTTACGCCTGGCTAGAAAGATTGGTGTAAGAAACCTAAAAGCCCACAGTGATTCCCAGCTAGTGGTACGGTAGATGGCAGGGGACTATAGCGCGAAGGATCCGACTTTGGCAAAATATCATGAGTTCGTATCAAAGATCATCCAGGAGTTCGACGCAGTACATATTAAAAATGTACCTCACCGAGGCAATATCGAAGCGGACAGCTTCGCCAAATCAAAAAGGTTCACCGAAGTGTTGAGCCACCTGAGCATAGCAACCTCGGATAAGGGGTGGAAAGATCCTATAAAGAGGTATCTTACAACCGCAGAGCTTCCCGATGATCCTCATGAAGCGGCAAAAGTGCAAAGACTTTCCAGACGATATTTCCTAATTGGGGGAGAATTATACCGTCAGGGGTATGCGAGTCCACTACAAAGGTGTGTCAGCAAAGAGGACGCTAGGATGGTTCTTGAAGAAGTCCACGAGGGGGCTTATGGTTCCCACATCGGAACTGATGCCTTGGCAGGAGTAATACTTCGCCAAGGGTACTTCTGGCCCACCCTAAGAAAGGATGCAAGGCAGTTTGTCCAAAAATGCAACAATTGCCAAATACATGCCAGCATACAAAGGCTGCCCTCGAAATTAATAACCTCGGTAGACGACCTTTGTCCCTTTGCAGTTTGGGGCATAGACCTCATCGGGCCACTCCCGATAGCACCTGGAGGAGTGAAGTTCTGCATAGTGGCAGTGGATTACTTCACTAAATAGGTCGAGGCAGAACCCCTAGCAACCATTTCGGCAAAGGATATATTAAAATTCATCTGGAAGAACATTATATGCAGATTCGGCATACCGAGGTGATAGTGGCCGATAATGGTTCCCAATTCACGGACAAGGGATTCCAAGAATTCGTCACCAACCTCGGGATAAAAATGCACTTCGCCCCAGTGGCTCATCCCCAGAGCAACAGACAAGTAGAGGTATCCAACAAGACCATAAAAGAAGGTTTGAAAAAGAGGTTGGGGGAAGCAAAGGGAAAATGGCCAGGAGAACTTCCTAGTGTGCTATGGAGTTATCAGACGACGCCCCGAAGGGCCACGCGTGAGACACCTTTTTCACTCATCTTCGGCACAGAGGCTATTATCCTTTTCGAGGTAGTACAGCCATCAATCAGAATACAAGTGTTCAATGAAGGAGGGAACAACCTCGGATTGAGAACTAAGCTCGACCTAATTGACGAACACAGAGAGGTGGCTGAACTCAGAAGGAAGGCCTTTCAGCAAATAGTGGCCACAGCTACAAACTTGCGTGTTAGGCCAAAAGGAATAAGGAAAAGGGACCTCATTCTCCGAAAGGCCGAGTTCGAACCCCGAAGGCCGTCCCATGGGGTACTTCGGGAGAACTGGGAAGGGCCTTACTTGGTCCTTGAAAAAGTCCAAAATGAAGTCTATAAGCTTGGCGACGCTGAAGGTGGAGAATTAAAAAATACATGGCATTCGGACGCCTTGAAGAAATTCTATACTTAGAATTTTGGTAAAAAATTGTACAAGTTAGAAAAAGTTTCTAAGTACAAAAATTTTCTTCCACCAAAGAACTCTCGCCGAACAAGGCTTGAGCAAGAAGCTTGCGAAATTTACTCATTCATTCTGAAGTTGATTGGATTATTCTCCCAAAAAGTGAGTCCGTTACAAGTAGGCCCAAAAGTTGGCCAAAATTTTGCTTAAGGGAATTCATCGAAAGTGAACATTTTTCCGAAGATGGCTAACAAAGCAAGCAAAAGTATTTTCCGAAGTCCCTAGACCGACAGTGGTCGGGATAACTAGGAAATAAAAATTACTGCTCAAAGACTTAACCTGTTAGGACCACCCTTCTGAGCTTGGCTAAGGCCAAGAAAAATAAGAAGCATACAATTAAAATACAAAAGGGACTTAGTTGAGCAAGGTAGTAGTGGTGTGAATGCAAAACTAGAAAACTATGTGCCTTAAGTGCACTTAAATGGAAGACTATGTTGAGTTTGGCAGGAAACAAAGTTGGAAGACTACAATGCACACTTGAATTAGTGGTGCTAATAAAACTAAAAAGTTTAAGTGGGAATTTTCAATCATGCAAAGTTATGTGGGGATTAATAGCAAACTAGGCCAAATTTTGGTCAACATCAATGATGACTAGTCAAATCATGTCCCCTACTAAGGTATTAAGGCATCCTTGCCTTGGTTTACCATGTTAAGACTAGCTATGGTTTTTGGCCGAAACTCACATGGACTAATGACCATTTAAAGCACTTATGGTGTGTACTTGGCATTGTAAGCCATGAAGTGACCTAAGTGCCTAAATGAGGATGTGATTTAGTGATGAAAGTGTAGCCATGTGGAGGTGAGGGCTCAATTGAGCCATGCAAACTAGTTGAGGCTGAAAGCTAACTTATTGCCACTTTGGTTACAAGTGGCTTCTAACCAGAAATGCATGAGTCCACTTAACTATTTTGCCTTCATTTCAGGCTTCTTTCTCTTTGGCCGAAAGTAGCATTTGGTGGTGTTCTTGGTTGTGTTCTTCAGCTCACACCAAATTAGTTTCGGATTAAGGTATAAGGAAGGCAATTGAAGCGTGAAAAGAAGGGATCAAGCTAGGAGTTCTTGTTTCGGTACTAGGCAACTCAAGTGGAGCTTTTGATTTGAAGAATCAATGGAGGCCAAGGCATTTCAAGCTAGGGTTTAAGGTAACTCTTGTGTTTTTCCTTGAATACATGGTATATGTTCCATGAACAAGGAGTATTGATGCTTAATTGGTGATATGTTAGGCCAATTGATTGAAGAAGCATTTCGGTTGAATGTTGAGCTTTGACTAAGAGTAACTCAAGCTTAATTTGAGGTAGGGTTTCACTAGTTGCTTGATTGCTTGGTAGTATACCATGATTCAAGTGTTTAAAGTAGCTAAGTGATGGTTAAATTTGTGAAATGAACTTAGTTACTTGATGGGCTATTGAGATTGATTCAGTTATGGTTGTTAATTAGCTAATTGACTACGGACAAGTGCTAGAAATCCTAGTGAATGTGGCCATTTTGCTAGGCATTTCAGAGCTCTAGTGGAAGTGGAGTTTATGGTGAAGTTTTGTGTGCAAAAGTGCACAATGGCACATGTTATGGTACTTGGCCGAATGGTCATTGTGGTGTGTGTGTGTCTTCATTGTGTGCTTGAGTGATTCTTTGTGCTTGCTAACCATTTACTTGATAATGTGGCTTATATGTCTCGGGTTTGTTAGCATGTATATATATATATATGTTGTGTTTTGTTGTCTTTGTGTCTTATTTTGCAGGTTATTATGAGCAAATGGAGGTTAAGCCTTGAGTTGTATACTCGGCTTAACTAAATAAACTCTGTTATGAGTTGGTATAATGGTGAGCTCTACTGAGTATTTTTACTCATTGCCCATACATTTGTTTTTCAGGGAAGGATATTCAGCCTGAATAGTTGCTTGAGTTGTGCTAGTGTATTTGAGCTAGTTTGCTTGTATTTCAAGGTATGTGCCAATAAGTGCTTGGCTTGGTTAGTTTTGTGTATTACAAGTCTTATTTTGAAGTTGGCCGAGACTTCTTTGTTAAGTTGTGCAGGCTTGTAGAGTGGGACTTGTCTAGGTGGGCAGCTATGGATATGTGGACACTTGCTCTGATCATAGTTTTCACTTTTATGACCATAACATGGCCATAGGGTTGGTTCTGCAGTGTGTCTTGTTGTATGGCATACATAAGGTTCTGTTTGAGCACTAGGTGCTTTGGGTTGTAACATAACCTGGTATTGAGGACTTTGGAATCATGGCATGTAGCCATGTATGTGTACTAGGTAGACTACTTTTGTTGTACATGTTTATGTAGTCTCGGTTGCCTAGTTATTTTGTGGTACATGGAGTACCTTGGTAGGCCAAGTTATGTTTGCACTTTTGGAATGGTTTTGGACTTGTATATGATGAATGCTTATGGGCTTATGTATGTTCTAGCATGAATGAGATGTATGTTCATCTTGTGAACCACCCTTATTCTTTTATGGCCGAGAGATACATGTGCATTCAAACAGGAGATTTCAAACTAAATGACTACCTTGGGCTTCTTGGTTGCCATTCTAAGTAGCACACTAGATTGCACACCACTTAGACACTTGAATTTCATTAAGTGTTTGCATTGCTTGTCATGCAAGTAATCAATTAAAGCCTTGCTTGTTCTACAAGTTAATGGTATTGGGCCTTACTTCTGCTGCAAGTAACTGTTTGGGTTTTATTCATAAGCCTCATGGGCCACTTCCCAGGCTAACACCTTAAGAAAATAAGACTTAAGGTTAAGAAACATTAGTTGGCCGAATTGAAAAGTTGGTAAATAAACCTTAGTTGGGTGTTTATGTTACAGAGTGTTTGGGCCAGGGCCTGTGTGAGGTGTGACATATCCAAATTCTGAGAAAAGGAAAAATTTCATTAAAAAAGGCCTTATTACAAGGAGAAGGTTACAAGAAGAAAGATTACAAAGAAAAAGAAAAAAAAGCAAAGGCCCTAGAACATCTAAGGGATCCCGGTGCCATGGGAGGCTCCAGCTCCTGTGTCTTTAGCCACCACCTTCGGTGCTGGAGGACGGGCAAATGGCAGGTTGAGGAGCTCAATTTTTTACAAAGTCCACCAAGGCCCCTCGGGAATGTCCAGGGCAGCCAAAAAAGAAAGTTTGAGATCTGGGTATTTCTTTAGAACTTGATGCCGAGCCAGACAGAAGCCGTCCTGGAAGGCAACTTTGATCGCCTGGAAGGCCTTGTCTTTCTCGAGCGACAAGTCTTCTACTTCATTCTGGAGATCAACAACCTCCTTCTTTAGTGCCTTCACCTTCTTCTTCTTCGGCTCCTTCTTCAGAGAGTCGACCTCGGCTTGAAGCTAGGCATTATCAACAAGCGTCTTCGCTAGGAGAGTAGAGTCTTCCTCTTTCCCCTTTTCATAAGCCTCATTGGCTGAAGTTAGGCTCCCCACATTCGCACCGAGGTCGGACATCTTCTGGGAAAAATCCTTCAAGAGTTCTTCTCGGCCCTTCAAGAATTCCTCCCGAAGCTTGGCAACCTCTTCCCTGGCTATCCGGCTCAACTCTGCATTTTTAACAATAGAGTTGGCGCAGAAGACCTTGGCCTTTTCCAAACGATCTTCGGTCCAGGTTCGGACCGAAGCTTGCTTTGTCGCCCAAGCTCGAAGGTATCCACTATACCCCAGGAGTTGCAAAAAAGGAGAAGATACTTAGTCAAATATGAATAAGGAAAGCCAAGCACTTAGAAAATGGTAGAAAAAATAAAGGGCCTAAAGAAGTACCTGGGCAGCATGCTCAGAAATTTTTCAAGCGAGGGTCTCCTCGTTGGCGCACTTTTCGGCAACTGCTTTGAAGGAAGCCTGGGTGAGTACACCCCTCACCATTTGGGGAGCCATTTGCTGGCAATCCTTGGAGAACAAGTTCATGTCCTCCGTGAAAGACCAGAAAGGCTCCCTCAGAACCTTGCCCTTCGGGATGTAGGAATCCCGAAGAGCCCGCCTTTGGGCATGGTCCACCATCCAGGATGAGGGCGCCAGTTCTCCTACAAAGATAAAGTACAAGTCTCGTTAAGACAAAGTCTGTTAGTCATATATCAACAAAGATTAAGAGTAAAAGTGTCTAAGGGACAAACTTGGTGCAACCTCAGCGACATCATCGTCAGAGTCCCTAACCTCCTCCACCTCGGTAGGGATGTGTTGGGTTTCGGGAGCCAAACAGCACAGCAGAATTTAACCAAAACCCTCCAGGATCCAAGTGAAACGGGGTAAACCAGGTGTTCAAAAATTTTCATACATAATTTTCGGTTGAGATCTCTCAATCAACAATAGATTCGAATCACAAAACTTGAACAGTTGACATGTTCAAGCTCTCTATGGTATCCACACGAGCCTATCGGGATCACCACGCTTCCACCACATCCCGGCAGATGCGTTTCTCTTATGCTCGTAGTGCTAGCTTGCGTCCTCCAAGGAATTGTATGAGAAGAGTGCGGCTGTCCTTTTTGGAAGGCTAGGGCAAGGAGACCTACGAATTTCTCACTAGAAGTTGTATTTATAGTGAGACTCAACTTCTAGGCCTAATAGGTTTCAAAGCCCTAATCCAATTAGGCTTTAATTTCGGGCTTAATAATTGCTCAACTATTAGGCCCATTATTAATACGAAATTATTGTGAAACCAAAACCGAAATTATTAGCCCATGCACTCTTATGATCCAAATAGCTCTATGTGTCCGACCCAATAGGCTCTTAGCACGTTGGCAATGATCATAAATCACATTTATGATCATAAGCAATGAGCGGTGTTTAGCAACACATCATTGCTACCCAAGTGAAAAGATTGTCGATGATTTGACTAAACCTTTATGATCATCACCGATATATGCCATTGTCCCTTTGTCCAAGATATAAAGACTAAGCACGAGACATGGAATGTGTCACTCTCGTATAGCCCAATCTTTGGTTTCTTGATTTCCAAGTAGACCAACTTAAACTGATGACATTGATATCGCATATCAAATCATCCGAGCATGGCGATGCATTTTTCTAAGTCTAACTCTATCAAGGGGCCCGAAGATATCACTCCCGTTACATTGGAGGGATAAATCTCATCTTGATCATACAAATCCCTCTGCACGATATGTGGCATACCCAATTGATATGATCCAAGAAGGAATAATCAAGGAAGGCAAGGACCCATTGAAGATAACTAGTGGACAATTGACAGGGAAGAAGGCTAAGGAGCTGCTGGAACATGCAAGGAATCATATGGAGATGATGGCCAAGCTTGGATGTTGATAGATTGGCGATATTCTGGTAGAAAATTCATATCCTGACCTAAACAGATCAGAATTGAGTGATTCTTAATTCATTGGAAATCTAAGATCTGGATCTACAAATAATATGAAGATCATGGAGCCCCATTTGCACATTAAGGAGGTCCACTTTAGCTTCAAAATCCCGATTTATGAGTCATCACTGGTTCAGAAGTTGTTGCAGTATTTTGGTCATATCTTTGGCTTTAGATATCCATTTTATGTGATTCAGGTGTCATTTCAAAGCTAAGAAATAGATCTACAACTTTTATGGCATTTTCAGAATTCATGGCTGCATTAAGTTCGAATTTCATCTTGAAGTTGAAGACACAAGCAAGAACCACTCGAGAAGACTATTTTGGGGTTTTTGTGGCCAATCTTGTTTTGTAACGTATTTTATTTTATTTTCCTGTTTATTTACATTATTTAGGATCTTATTTAGGCCATGGAAGGGATTCAGGTCACTTAGGATAGATGGAATTCGCTGCACACCTTAAACATGTGTTAAAAGGGTGTAGTAATCCTAGTTTGACTAGGTTTTCTTGAGTCCTTTGTAACTAGGTTTCCTAGGTGACTTGGGCTGCGAATTTTGCTGAGCCTTTTACCTTAGTTTAGGCTATAAATAGGCACATATTCTGGTTGTAAAAAGTAGCCTTGACATGAAATAATGTTGCTACTTTGGAGAGAATTTCTCTTTGGTTCTTTGTGGACTACCCTGGTGCACGAGTGTGCTTGTGTTCTTGGTGTTCTTATACTTCTCGTTTCTAGTCACAGGTTGATTAGGGGTGGGGGTCTTAAAATCCAGTGTCTTTGATGTCTTGTGGAGCTTGAAAAACATCTTGGGCACGTTTCGGTCTTTATACCATCGGGGTTCTCATCAGTTGGTATCAGAGCCACAAGTTCCGTTGAAAGAAGAACCCAAAGAGGAAGAAGGAATTTGGCATGACCATGGGCTTCCAAGGAAGGGGGAGCCAAGAAAGGATCATAACCTAAATTCCATCAAGCTTACCATTCCACCTTTCCAAGGAAGGAGTGATCCTGATGCATATTGGGAGTGGGAGCAAAAGATTGAGATGGTGTTTGATTGCCATCATTACTCTGAGAAAAAGAAGGTTAAATTGGCTACCACAAAGTTCACTAACTATGCTCTTGTATGGTGGAATCAGGATGTTATTTCTAGGAAAAGGAATGAAGATGAGCCTATACACACGTGGAGAGCCCTTAAAACCTTAATGAGGAGGAGATTTGTGCCCTGCTCCTACTATAGAGATCAAGGCCTAAAGCTTCAAAAGCTAGTGCAAGGCCAAAGGAGTGTGGAGGACTACCATAAAGACTTGGAGATAACCTCGACTTGAGCCAACATCATTGAGGATGAGGAGACCACCATTCCAAGATTCATTAATGGTCTCAATCTTGAGATTGCCAATAGAGTGGAAATGGTGCCTTATTTCAATATGGAAGACTTGCTTCACCACGCCATCGAGGCTGAGAGGAGCATAAAAAAAGCAAAGGCATCCAAGATGTGTCAAAGAGGAATTTCCACATGGAGAGGAGCATGGAGTAAGGATGTGAGAGAAGTACCCAAGCCAAAAGTGAAGACCACAAAAGGAGACTTGTCTCAACCACAACAAGAAAAGTCAATCACGCTTGTACCACTTTCACCACAATAAGTCTTGGAAGATCAAAGAAAACTTCAAAGTAAGGTTGAGAGAAAAGAAAAAGAGGGGAAAGTTGAGGGCAAGAGTGATGAGGGGAAAACTGAGAGAACAACCGAGAGATTAAGTAAGAAGAGTGAACATGAGGGGAAGGAGAGTGGAGAGTTCATGAGAGAAGAAATTGAGTGCGAAGTTTAAAGAAGAAAAGAGTGGAATGAACCCAAGCCAAGTGAAGAGAGAAAGACCTACAGAGAAGCCATACTTTCATCTAACATAACAAAGTCTTTTTCTAGTGTTGTGTTGTCTTCTTTTCAGGACTTAAGTGGAGATAAGCTACAAGAATCAAGTGAGTTGCTGTCCATCGAAGAAGTTGGTGTTCCAAATTTTCCAAGTCATGTCCCATGCATCAAACCAACAAAGGAGGTTGAGAAGGAACAATTTGAGGTGAGTCCTAGTGATTTCAATTGCAAAAGTATGCCTAACATTGTTTCTTACTCTATGGTTCAAGGGGAAGACAATGTTGCAACTCCATCCAAAGTCATTGAGTGCAAAGGTGAAAATTTTGTGGTTCCTACACCAAAGGAAGATACTTGGAGACTAAGTCCAACCACTGTAATGTATTTCTTCCTTACACTTATATTTGATGTAGTTTTGCATGAAAATCTCAAAGAATGTGCGTTTGCTTGCAATGTTATTTTGAAGAATGGTTTTCATGAAACTAGATTAAGAGAAGGAAGTAAGCATGAAACTTTGACAAAATATGGTTTTAAAGCTTCTAATTCTTTGGTTTTGTTAAATCCTCTTTGGAATTTCTTGAGTTTCTCTAAAGAAAAATCTGTTTTGGAGTCTTTTGTTTTTGAATTTTTTTTTTTTTGCATCCATTTCACATTGTTTTGCTCTGTCTCAAGTTAAATCTACTTCTTTGGAATTTTTCATGCATAAATTAGCTCATACACATACATTAGATACTTCTTTGATTGCCATTCATGTTCAGCCCATTTTTGTGTGTCAATCTTTAATTTCCAGCAAACATTTCTTCATCTTCACACATGCATTACACAAGCTTTTGAGCCTTGATATTTTTGCTTTATGTCCGAACTTGAAAGTTTTTATTTTGAGTGAAAATTATGGTTTTAAATTCAGCCTTTTAAGGAGGTATGTTGAGTCCTTTGTTTTATGTCACATCCCATTCACAAATTTCATGCATTGTTGTGCATATACATGCAAAAATAAGTTTGCTATTGAATTGGTTTTACTTAATCCTATCCACTCCAATCTTGTTTCATTTAAAATGCTTAGAACTTTTGTGAAATTCGTGCATCCTAGTTTTGTTATTAGTTTAGGCCGCATTGTGTTCAATTCTTGTTTGGTTGAATGGCCTATGCAAACTATTGTCTTGACATGCATAACTTGTGTTTTTCATAACCATAACACTTGTGTGAGTTTAGGTCCATTTGTTTTGAGTGCATACAGCATTCCTTAGGAAAATGATTCCTATGCTTTTACTTGTTGTGAGAGTAATGTTTTTGAGATGGCAAATGCAATGAAAGTGATGCCTAGAGTTAAGATGAAAATTGTGCTAACTTTCAAACTTTTTGTGGTAGTTGATTCTAACTTTGTTTTTGAACCTAGAGGTATCATTGCATTTGGATATTGGTTCAGGTTTTTCACAAGATTGAAGCTCCATACACAAGCATTCCATGCTATTGGAGCTTATGTGCAAGGTAAGTGCTTATGTGTTGATTATTTCATTGTTATTGATTCAATTCCCTTTTCTAATGCGGGTTTTGATTCGAGGACGAATCCTTCTAAGGAGTGGGGAGCTGATATGATCCAACAACGAAAAATCAAGGAAGGCAAGGACCCATTAAAGATAACTAGTGGAAAATTGACAAGGAAGAAGGCTAAGGAGCTGCTGGAACATGCAAGGAATCATATGGAGATGATGACCAAGCTTGGATGTTGACAGATTGGCGATATCCTGGTAGAAAATTCATATCTTGACCTAAACAGATCAAAATTGAGTGATTCTTGATTCATTGCAAAGATAACATCTGGAGCTACAAATAATACGCAGATCATGGAACCATTTTTCACGTTAAGGAGGTCCGATTTAGCTTCAAAATCCTGATTTACAAGTCATCGCTGGTTCAGAAGCAGTTGCAGTATTTTGGGCATATCTTTGGCTTTAGATGTCCATTCTATGTGATTTAGGTGTCATTTCAAAGATAATACAGAGATCTACAACTTTTATGCTTTGCATTTTGAGAAATGATGGATTCATCAAGTTCGAATTTCAGCTTGAAGTTGAAGACACAAGCAAGAACCACTCGAGAAGACTATTTTGGGGTTTTTGTGGCCAATCTTGTTTTGTAACGTCTTATACTTTATTTTCCTGTTTATTTACATTATTTAGGATCTTATTTAGGCCATGGAAGTGATTCAGGTCACTTAGGATAAATGGAATTCGCTGCACACCTTAAACATGTGTTAAAAGGGTGTAGGAATCCTAGTTTGACTAGGTTTTCTTGAGTCCTTTGTAACTAGGTTTCCTAGGTGACTTGGGCTGCGAATTTTGCTGAGTCTTTTACCCTAGTTTAGGCTATAAATAGGCACATATTCTGGTTGTAAAAAATAGCCTTGAAATGAAATAATATTGTTACTTTGGGGAGAATTTCTCTTTGGTTCTTTGTGGACTACCTTGGTGCACGAGTGTGCTTGTGCTCTTGGTGTTCTTATACTTCCCGTTTCTAGTCACAGGTTGATTAGGGGTGGGGGTCTTAAAATCCAGTCTCTTTGATGTCTTGTGGAGCTTGAAAAACATATTGGGTGCGTTTCATGGTCTTTATACCATCGAGGTTCGCATCACCAATGACCTCCTTCATGTTCACTCAGCTACGAGCAACAAAGGAAAGTATCAAAGTATGTGACTCACATGTAGGGAACCTTGCTGATCTTAGGTCGAAGGACTACATATACCATAATCCCTATGAGAATCACTTATGACACTCATCTAATGATCCATGCAGTGTTCTCTTGGCGGGTCTGTCCAGTACACAAGTTCTCCAACTTGTACCCATATGTAGACTACATATCTCATATTAGTCTCCACATATGCTAGTCATTATATATTATTGTAAGCCACTCCACAATAATGCTAGACCAGGGATGTTTAAGAATATCATTGTTCTAGGGTTACAATTATGTTTATTACGTTACGCAGAAACAAAACAACGAACATAATTGCTGGATTAATGCCTTAATAAAATATCATGACTTAATGTGCAAAAATACAATCATCTCATGATTGGATTTTGGGCACAACATTAACAGGATGTGTTTGCCCTTGCTTCTTCGGCACTTTTCGAGCTCCTCAACAGAAGGGTCCGCTGTCGAAGAGCCCAAAAGATCTGCCGAGGTGGTGGGACTCCGAGAAACCACACCGGTGGCCACCTTGGTCGGCAGGATGGATGGGACTTCGGGTTCACCACCAACCTCCTCGACGTCTTCTGGCGGTGGGGGAAGGGCGTCCTTCTTCGCCCTCTTGGCCAAAGATGGCCCACTCCCAGACGTCTTCCACCTTCTAGAGGCGCCCTTCTTTGTCCGTTCCCCCTTTTCGGCTTTTCCGAGAACTAGGGACTTGTAATAGGCAGCAGACTCGTCGCCCATCTCTGAAAAAGAAGGAAAACGTCAATGTAAGTCCAAACGGATACTTATACTGAAAACGTTGAAAGCAAACTTACTTTCGAAAAAGGATTCGTAAGTGAGCTGCCCCCGAATGAGCATCACTAGCCAGGACTCCTTCCCATCGACGGCAGGAGCTGGCATGCCGAGATTTGGCTTATGCTCCTTGACTACCCCTAATTCCCGAAGGACCTCCTCGGTCATAAGTCTCTGATGGGGAAGGGGTATAAGGAGCGTGGAGGGACCTCGGCATCTCAGTCGGCGACAGCCCAGATACGTCTGTTGTGTTGGGTTTCGGGAGTCAAACAACGCAGCAGAATTTAACCGAAACCCTCCAGGATCCAAGTGAAACGGGGTAAACCAGGTGTTCGAAAATTTCATACCTAATTTTCGGTTGAGATCTCTGATTCAACTATAGAGTCGAATCACAAAACCTGAACAGTTGACGTGTTCAGGCTCTCTATGGTATCCACACGAGCCTCACGGGAACACCACGCTTCCACCACGTCCCGGCAGATGTGTTTCTCTTGCGCTCGCAGTGCTAGCTTGCGTCCTCCAAGGAATTGCAAGAGAAGAGTGCGGCTATCCTTTTGGAAGGCTAGGGCAAGGAGACCTATGAATTTCTCACTTAAAAGTTGTAATTATAGTGAGACTCGACTTCCAGGCCTAATGATTTTCAAAACCCTAATCCAATTAGGATTTAATTTCGGGCTTAATAATGGCTCAACTCCTTGGCCCATTATTAATATGAAATTAAAGTGAAACCATAACCCAAATAATTAGCCCATGCACTCTAATGATCCAAATAACTCTATGTGTGCGACCCAATAGGCTCTTGCCATGTTGGCAATGATCATAAATCACATTTATGATCATAAGCAATGAGCGGTATCTAGCAACACATCATTGCTACCCAAGTGACAAGATTGTCGGTGAATCGACTAAACCTTTATGATCATCACCGATATATGCCATTGTCCCTTTGTCCAAGATATCAAGACTAAGCACGAGACATGGAATGTGTCACTCTCGTATAGCCCAATCTTTGGTTTCTTGATTACTGAGTAGACCAACTTAAACTGATGACATTGATATCGTATATCAACTCATCCGAGCATGGCCATGCATTTTTCTAAGTCTCACTCTATCAAGGGGCCCGAAGATATCACTCCCGTTACATAGGAGGGACAAATCCCATCTTGATCATACAAATCCCTCCGCATGATATGTGACATACCCAATGACCTCCTTCAAGTTCACTCAGTTACGAGCAACAAAGGAAAGTATCAAAGTATGTGACTCACATGTAGGGAACCTTGATGATCTTAGGTCGAAGGACTACATATACCATGATCACTATGAGAATCACTTATGACACTCATATAACGATCCATGTAGTGTTCTCATGGTGGGTCGGTCCAGTACACAAGTTCTCCAACTTGTACCCATATGTAGACTACATATCTCATATTAGTCTCCACATATGCTAGTCATTATGTATTATTGCAACCCGCTCCACAATAATACTAGACTAGGGACGTTTGAGAATATCATTATTCTAGGGTTACAATTATGTTTATTACGTTACGCAGAAACAAAACAACAAACATAATTGCTGGATTAATGCCTTAATAAAATATCATGACTCAATGTGCAAAAAATACAATCATCTCATGATTGGCTTTTTGGGCACAACACTAACAATCTCCCACTTGCACTAAAAGCCAATCATCCATGTATCTAATACCGATGGACCTAGAATGGCTATCATGCTTCTGCTGCGTAAGGGGCTTTGTCAATGGATCAGCAATGTTGCTGTCTGTCGAAGTCCTGCATATCCTTACATCACCCCTCTTGATGATCTCCCTGATGAGATGATAGCGTCGGAGTATGTGTTTGGATCGCTGGTGAGATCGAGGTTCCTTAGCCTGTGCGATTGCTCCATTGTTGTCACAATAGAGCTCTATCGGGTCGGTAATGCTTGGAACCACTCCAAGTTCAGTGATGAACTTCTTGATCCAAACTGCCTCCTTCGCAGCATCAGAGGCGGCAATGTACTCAGATTCTGTTGTAGAGTCAGCTACTGTCTCTTGCTTTGAACTCTTCCAGCTCACAGCACCACCACCAATACAAAACACATAACTAGATTGCGATCTAAAATCATCCTTATCGGATTGGAAGCTTGCATCGGTGTAACCCCTTACAACGAGCTCATCTTCACCTCCAAAGACCAAGAATGCATCCTTAGTCCTTCGTAAGTACTTAAGGATGTTCTTAACAGCTGTCCAGTGACTCTCACCGGGGTTCGATTGGTACCTACTCGTCATGCTCAAAGCATATGAGACATCGGGACGAGTACATATCATGGCATACATGATAGATCCAATTGCTGAGGCATATGGAATCTTACTCATGCGCTCTCTCTCCTCGGGTGTACTCGGACACTGAGATCTAGAAAGAGTGATACCATGTGACATGGGCAAGAATCCTTTCTTGGAATCTTGCATGCTAAACCTCTTTAGCACCTTGTCAATATATGTACTTTGACTTAGGCCAAGAAGCTTTCTAGATCTATCTCTATAGATCCTGATGCCTAACACATAGGCTGCTTCACCCAAGTCCTTCATAGAGAAACATTTCCCTAGCCAAGTCTTCACAGACTGTAGCTCAGGAATGTCATTCCCGATGAGTAGTATGTCATCTACATACAACACCAAGAAGACAATAGCGCTCCCACTAACCTTCTTGTAGACACAAGGTTCATCTTCATTTTTGATAAAACCAAACTCTTTGATTGCATCATCAAAACGAAGATTCCAACTTCGAGAAGCTTGCTTCAGTCCATAAATGGACCTTTGCAATTTGCACACTTTATTGGCATTCCCAGGAGTGACAAAACCCTCAGGTTGTGTCATGTACACATCCTCAGCTCAAGTAGCTTTCCATTTAGGAATGCAGTTTTGACATCCATTTGCCATATCTCATAATCATAGTGTGCAGCAATAGCAAACAAAATTCGGATGGATTTAAGCATAGCAACTGGTGAAAAAGTTTCATCATAGTCAATACCATGAATTTGCTTGAAACCTTTTGCAACCAATCGTCCCTTAAAGGTAATCACATTACCATCCATGTCAGTTTTCTTCTTGAAAACCCATTTGCACCCTATGGGTTTTACCCCTTCAGGTGGGTCAACCAAAGTCCATACTTGGTTTTCATACATGGATTCCATCTCGGATTTCATGGCCACTAGCCACTTCTCAGAGTCAGGCCCCGACATAGCTTGTTGGTAGGTTGTGGGCTCATCCTGATCCATGAGCATCACATCACTGGTGTGAGTCACGAGAAATCCATATCTCTCAGGCTCACGCCGAATCCTACCAGACCTACGTGGGCTCTGTGCTACAGGAACAGACTCTTGAACCACAACATCTTGTGGTGTCTGTTCAGGTTCCATTTCAGGTTCGATGTCTCCTTGTTGTTCTTGAATTTCTTCAAGTTCTACTTTCCTCCCACTAGTTCCTTTAGAGATAAACTCTTTCTCTAAAAAGACACCAGTTCGAGCAACAAACACTTTTTGCTCAGAAGGATTGTAGAAATAGTAACCCTTTGTTTCTTTGGGATACCCAACAAAAAGGCATTTTTGAGATTTGGGCCCTAGTTTGTCAGAGGATTGACGTTTCACATAAGCGTCACAGCCCCAAATCTTCATAAAAGACAAATTGGGACGCCTCCCACTCCATATCTCATATGGTGTCTTTTGAACCGATTTAGATGGAACTCGGTTTAGTGTAAAAGCGGCTGTCTCTAGAGCATGTCCCCAAAAGGAGTTTGGAAGGTCAGCTTGACTCATCATAGAGCGAACCATGTCTAACAGAGTTCGATTTCTCCTTTCAGATACACCATTCCATTGAGGTGTACCTGGTGGAGTGAGTTGTGATACTATACCACACTCCTTCAGATAGTCAAGGAATTCTCGATCCAAGTACTCTCCACCTCGATCTGATCGAAGCACTTTGATACTCTTCCCGAGTTGATTCTCTACTTCATTCTTGAATTCTTTGAACTTTTCAAAGGATTCTGACTTGTGTCTCATAAGATACACATAGCCATATCTGCTGAAGTCATCAGTGAAAGTAATGAAGTATTGGAAACCTCCTCTAGCTTGTGTAGACATAGGGCCACATACATCACTATGTATGAGTCCTAGTAAGTCATTAGCCCTTTCACTTTGCCCTATGAATGGGGCTTTGGTCATCTTGCCCAACAAACATGACTCACATGTCTCATATGATTCAAAATCAAATGAGTCCAAGAGTCCATCCTTATGGAGCTTGGATATGCGGGTCTCATTTATATGGCCCAAGCGACAGTGCCAGAGATAGGTCGGGTTTGAATCATTTAATCTGACCTTCTTGGTATTCACATTATAGATTGGATCTTCGAGGTCTAGAACATACAACCCATTGCTAAGTTGAGCACTACCATAAAAGATTTCATTCAAATAAATAGAACAACATTTGTCCTTTATTATAAATGAAAAACCTTTCTTGTCCAAACAAGAAACAGAAATCAAATTTCTACTAATAGTAGGCACAAAGTAGCAGTTGTCTAATTCTAAAACTAATCCACTAGGTAAAGTGAGAACATAAGTCCCTACGGCTAAGGCAGCAACCCTTGCTCCATTTCCAACACGTAGGTCCACTTCACCTCGGGCCAATCTTCTACTTCTACTTAGATCCTGCACATTTGCACAAATGTGAGATCCACATCCAGTATCCAATACCCAAGATGAGGAAGTAGAAAAGTTAGCCTCTATAACAAAAATACCTGAAGTGGAAGTCTTACTTCCCTTTTCCTTAGCAAGTTCTTCAAGATAGAGCTTGCAGTTGCGCTTCCAGTGTCCAGGTTGCTTACAATGGAAGCACTCCCCTTCCT
Source organism: Aquilaria sinensis (assembly GCA_005392925.1). Lineage (NCBI taxonomy): Eukaryota > Viridiplantae > Streptophyta > Magnoliopsida > Malvales > Thymelaeaceae > Aquilaria > Aquilaria sinensis. The sequence goes on along the minus strand of SMDT01000005.1, from coordinate 104,671 downwards.
TTGCCACACCACCCTTTGGTTTCAGTGCAGCTGAAGAAGAACTAGCATTGGACTTTCCATTAGCTTTATCCTTCTTCTTGTTGGCTTTTCCCTTTCCCTTGCCCTTTTGAACCATCAAAATGGGCTTAGCCTTCTTAAGGTTTTGCTCAGCAGTTTTCAACATGTTGAGCAATTCAGGAAGGGACTTGTCAAGGTCATTCATGTTATAGTTCATGACAAACTGACTGTAGCTTTCAGGCAACGATTGCAAGACTACATCAATAGCCAACTCTTTCTGAAGAGCAAATCCCAAATTCTCAAGATTCTCAATGTACCCAATCATCTTGAGCACATGAGGACCCACGGGACTTCCCTCAGACATCTTGCACTGAAACAATGCCTTAGAGGTCTCAAACCTCTCATGCCTAGCTTGCTCTTGGAAAAGCATTTTGAGATGTTCGATCATATCGAACGCCCCCATGTTCTCATGTTGCTTCTGAAGCTCAGATTCCATGGTAATAAGCATGAGGCATGCAACATCCAAAGCATCATCAGAATGCCTCTTGTGAGCATCCCTTTCAGCTCTTGGAGCAGTGGCAGCAGGCTCATTCGGAATGGGCTGCTCTAGGACATAAGCCTTTCTCTCTTGTTTGAGGACTATCCTCAAGTTTCGGTACCATTTGAGAAAGTTGGTCCCATTCAGTTTTTCCTTCTCAAGGATCGATCGCAACGAAAGTGTCGATGTGTTTTGTGCCATGGTTATCTACAACAGTAAATATGCAGTGTAAGAGTCATGTATTTTAATTCATTTAATAAGGACTTTTATTAAACGATACTCCCACTATTTTCCTCAAAATAATAACCCTCGATATTATTTCGGAACACCTCGGCGCTAAGGTATTCTAGTGGGCCAAGATCCATATTTGACCACAACCTGAGTCAGCTTTGGCTTTTCTCTCAAGTTACAGCTATTTAGGTAGGCAACTCCTTGCCAATTGCATCTTATGCAACTCTTGGATAGTTGGGTGAACAACACTTGTCCAAGCTCATCTCATGAACTTAAGCCCAACTCTATGCCTCTAAGTCCCTAATCCTATTAGGATGACTTAGTTAAGTCGAACCCAAAGTTAGCAGTTTGGATATCACTATTATCCCATCGCGCCTTACCAAGATGAACATAGGTGCTTTGCTTTGGCAAACCCACCTAATGTTGATCAAAGTCTTGACGAGTGCCAACATTTGGAAGGCATCACATTTAATGACTTAATATTTGTTTGAGGGATTTTTTTCTTTTGATCTCACCAATTTGTTATCTCCGGTTGTTTTATACATGCATCACATACAAATATAAAACATGCATCTCATGCTTACAAGAAATAAACGTGACATGGTTATAGCCCAAACTATGCGATATTCTCAAGCCAATGAGAATATCATAAAAGCCTAAGAAAAGAAAAGAGTCTTCACAAGCTCCTTCTCTTCCTTTCTTGGTTGCCCTTTTGTTGTCACCTCCTTGGACATACCACTTTGGACGATCCCATAATGCACCATTACATCAAAAATAGAAACCTCGAGTTACATTCGAGGGGAGTAAGGTGAGAAGAGAATGTACAATGAGAGTGATAAGAAAAGGCACGACTCACAGGCCGTATTTACAAGTACAACCAATCAAGGGCTATAACCATGCACCATGCTTCAAACACCAATCAGCATATCATGTCAAATTTCATTCAACAAAGATGCATGCCAATTTTCGCGTGTTGAGTAACCAGTTTTTATTTATGTGGTGCTTCGCATACGGCGGTCCCGCTGGCTCTTTGCCAGACCTCTTTCTTCTCCTTCTCCCTTCTGCTTTTGCTGGTTCTAACTCTTCCTGATTCTGGGCTTGGCCTCTAGCCAAGGATTGCATTCCCAGCACAAGTTGAGCCACGGTGGCATGTAGTGACTCCATCATCACTTCCATTCTCTCCTGTCTATCTCTACTAGGTCCAGGTACTTGGTACCTGGCAGTGGGCTCTTCGGCCACATTATATTCCATTTCTTTAGCCTGAGTTTCAGGCACATTTTCTTGCAAGCCCTCTGCATTATGGCCTGCAATACCTTCTACTTGTCTCAGGGAATCCCTGTCCCTGCCCCTGGTTCTCATCCTGCACTTTCAATTGCAGATATTCACATATATCCAAAATAATACAAGTCTTATATAAGTTAGACCTAAAGGAGACACTGTCTAGGCTAAGCTCTGATCATAGTATCAAGCAGGCTCTAATACCAACCAAAGCCTGTCACACCTCGCTCAAGCCCTGGCCTATAAGTTTCTAAATTAACTCACAAGCCCAACTCCAAAATTTAGTTTCTAGCATTCGGCCAAGCAAACCATGGCAACATTAAGTCTTATTTTCTTAAGTTAAGAGGCCTAGGAGGTGGCCCAGGTGGCTTTAAAATAAGTCCAACAATACTGGCAGCGAAGGCAAGGCCCAATACCACTAACTTGCACAACAAGCAAGGTTTTAATTGAATACTTGCATACCAAGCAAGGCAACACTTAATGAAGTTTTTAAGTGCATAATTGGTGTGCAATCAAGTGTGCTATCTATATGACAACCAAGAAGCCACATAATTGGTTTAGATTTTGAAACCATAAGTTAATATGTACATGATGCTCTCGGTCAACAACATACACATAATGATGCTCAACATTTCCATAAGACTAGGCCCATAACTATTCACATAAAAGTGCCATACATTGGCCCAAAATATTCAGCATACATGTACAAGCATAAAGCCATCCATAAGCCCATACATAACTTGGCATACAATCCCAACAAAAGCATCACAAGTCTAGGCATCAAGGACTACACATATGTACACAAAAAGGGTAGTCTACCTAGAGTCCAACATGGCTACATGCCATGAAACCGAAAGCTAAACATGCCAAGTTATTACATACCAAGACCATTAATGGTCAAACAGAACCTTGAGAATTCCATACAAAAGCACACACTGCAACGCCAACCCAATTTCCTGATTCATTGTCATGAAAGTGAATACTATGATCAGAGCCAAAGTCCAAGTGTCCATAGCTTTTCCTAGACAAGTCTCCAACTACAGCCTGCATACTTATCACATAAGTCTCAGCCAACCAAGAATATAAGACTTGTAATGTACTAGAACTAATAAGCCAAGCACACATTGGCACATACCTTGGAAAACAAGCAAACAAGCACTAAACACAAGTACAGAGCAAACTAGTGCTACTCAGGCCGAATGTCTTTGCCTGAAAATAAAAGGATGGGCAGTGAGTAAAACTCAGTAGGATTCACTTATATATATTCAACTCTAATAAGAGTCTATTTAGTTAAGCTGAGTATACACTCAAGCTTAACCTCCCAATAGCTAGCTTTACCTGCAAAACAAACACAAAGACAAGGAAAACCAAGCATATACATATACAAGATAAATAACCATGGCATAAAATCCACAATTCCATAAGTGGGGTTAGCAAGCACATGGAAAGCACCAAAGCACACAAGAACACACACACACTCCACATTTTGCTCTCGGCCCAAATAACCATACATGTACCCATGTGCACATTGCACACAAAACACCATCAAACCATCCACTTCCACTTAGAGCTCCAAAATGCTAAGCAAATAGGCCACATTTACTTGCATTTCTAGTACATGTACATTAGTTAATTAGCTAATCAACAATTCAACCGAGTGTAAACTCAATAGCCCATCAAGCAACTAAGGTCATTTGGCAAATTTCAACCATCACTTAGTCACTCTAAACACTTGAACCATGGTAATTCACCAAGCAATATCAAGTGTTAGTGAACCCTACCTCAATATGCTCTCGGTCACAACCAAACTTCAAATGCCCAAGTGTTCCTCAATCACAATGCCTACCATAACAACACATAGGCATCAACAACACATAATCATGGATTAAATACCATGTACTCCAAGAAGAACACCAAGATACACTAGTTCAAACTCTCGGCCAAAATGCCCAATTCCTTATATTTATGTTCTTCATCAAACTAACTCATTACATGATCATCTAATCATCAATAAACATTGTTCATGGAACCATTACCATGCAATTAAATGATGAACACCTAATTACACTAATCCATGCTCTCGGCCATAATGCCCATTTTCACACTTTAATGTTCTTCATCAATTTAATCCATCATATAATCACCAAATCAGCAATAACCCTTATTCACGGCACCATTACCATGTAATCAACTGAAGAACATAACATTACCTCAAAATGACCTTCTCGGCCAAACACTAACTTGCACACATTGATGTTCCTTGCTCAAAATTGCCTAGCATAAGATCAAATAGGCACCAATTAACCTTAATCATGGACTAATTTCCATGGAACTCAAGAAGAACACCAAGATTACTCATCCAATACTTTCGGCCAACAACCAACTTTCAAACCAACATCAAACTTGTTCAATTAACTCAATCTAACAACAATTGAGCTTCTAAATCCCTTGTTCATGGAAGAAATACCATGGAAATCAAGAGATACAAAGAATACCTTGGAACCCTAGCTTGATTTGGCTCGGCCCTTCACCAAAACTCAAGAACAAAGCTTGATTCCAAGTAGTCTAAAGCCGAAACAAGTCTTCCAAGCTTGAATCCTTCAAATGCCCTCAAGATTTCTTGAATTCAAGACCAAAGTGTGGATGAACTCTCATGGAAGAGCTCTCGGCCAAGCAAGAGCAAGGTAACCCGAAATGAACAAATGGCCTTGACTTAGTTTCGGCCGAAAGACACATGTGATTTAGTTAGCAAATATACTAACTTTTGTCTCCCATTTCTTTGCATGAAACAATGTAGTCCTTAGCTTCATATGATCACAAGGCCGCCACTAAAACTTGTGTCTAAATTGACATTTAAGTCACTTCATGGCCTATAATGCCATGCACACAACAAACACAAGTACCAAAGTACTATAATTACCCATGTGTAACCGGCCATGTAACTAGAATAAAAACTAGTTAGTTTAACTAGTTAACTAGTGAATAGTTCTTTAGTGGTAGACAAGACTTGACTAGTAATCATTATTGTCTACTAGTTTTGGTCTAGTCTTGCACTAGTCATCCAATAAACTTGCATGGCCGAAATGATCAACTTAAAGTTGATAGTTTTAATTGTACCACTCATTCAAGTGTACAATTTGATCCCCTTTCTCTGTTTTCTGTCTGTTTTTCCATAGTCTAGTTTCTATGTGCAGTTTAGCCCTGAAAATTTTCAGCTTTACACATAGACCACTGTACTAGTTTCCATAGTTCTCCTCATCCTTCCTTTATGCTTTTCTTTGTTTTCCTTTGTTTTTCTTGGCCTAAGCCAAGCACTTAGCAGGTACCTAACAATTCCTCCCTCCTTAAAGAATTTGGTCCTCCAAATTCTTCACCAATTTAAGGTACAGCTGAGGGTATTTAGAGGCAATTTCCTGTTCCACTTCCCAGGTTGCCTCCTCTGGAGTGTGGTTACTCCACTGCACCTTAATCATAGAAATCCACCTACTTCTTAACTTCCTGGTATCTCTGGCCAGGAACTGGATTAGCACCTCTTCATAAGTAAGGTTGGGTGCCACAATCACAGTTGTAGGTGTTTCTATCTGCTTGTAACTTGGAACATACTTTTTGAGCAAACTCACATGGAACACATTGTGTATGTTTCCAAGTTCTGGTGGTAAGTCCAGCTGATATGCCACATTTCCTAGTTTGGCCAATATTTGGTATGGCCCAACATATCTAGGTGCCAGTTTCCCCTTTTTCCTAAATCTGATTACTCCTTTCATTGGAGAAACCTTTAGCCACACCCAGTCTCCTTCCTGGAATTCCAGGTCCCTTCTCCTTTTCAAGTTTGCATAGGCTTGCTGCCTATCATTGGTAGTTTTGATCCTAGCTTGGATCAGTTTAATCTTCTCAGTAGTTTCCTTAATAATGTCTGGCCCCAATTCTAACTTGTCTTCTGGCTGATGCCAGCAATGAGGAGTAACACATCTCCTGCCATATAAGGCCTCATAAGGAGCCATTCCTATCACTAAATGATAGCCATTATTATAGGAAAACTATATTAATGGGAGATGCACATCCCATTCACCCTGGAAGTCAATTACACAGCATCTCAGCATGTCATCCAGAGTCTGTATAGTTCTCTCTATTTGTCCATCAATCTGAGGATGGTAGGCAGAACTAAACTTGAGCTTGGTGCCCAATGCCTGATGCAGGGATTTCCAAAACCTAGAGACAAACCTAGGATCCCTGTGTGATACTATATCATCAGGTATTCCATGTAATCTTACTACTTCTCTTATGTAGAGTTGTGCCAATTTGTCCAAAGAATCAGTAAGATTCATGGGAAGGAAATGGGCTGCCTTGGTCAATCTATCCACAATGACCCAAATGGCATTATGCCTCCTCCTTGTCAGTGGCATACCCACTATAAAATCCATAGAGATGGATCCCCATTTTCTCTCAGGTATGGGTAAGCTCTGTAGCTTTCCCCCTGGTTTTTGGTGCTCCACCTTCACTTGTTGGCATGTTTCACAACTAGCCACAAGTGTATTAATATCCTTCCTCATATAAGGCCACCAAAAATATGCTCTAAGAGCATGATACATCTTTGTGGCCCCTGGGTGCATACCCAGCTTACTAGAGTGAGCTTCCTCCAGTATTTGAATTCTTAGGTTGTCCTTTTCAGGCACATACAACCTATTCTGGAAATGTAGCACTCCTTGCTTAAAGGAAAAACCTTGAAATAGTTCTCCCTTATTCTTGCCAGAAATCAATTCTAGCTCCTCATCACCAGCTTGAGCTTTCTTAATAAGCTCTTTCCACTCTGGTGTAATAGTGAGTACTTTCAACTGCTCACCTTCCTTAGCTAACCATTGGCTTGCTAGGGGAGTAATATTCAGGCTTTCTGCCTTATGTTCAACCTCACCCCCTCTGAGTATTCCAGTATAGTTCCTACTCAAAGCATCTGCCACTACATTGGCTTTCCCAGCTGTGTATTCAATTACGCAGTCAAAATCTTTCAAATATTCCAACCACCTTCTTTGTCTCATGTTCAAGTCCTTCTGAGTAAAAAGGTACTTGAGACTTTTGTGGTCTGTAAACACTTGGAATTTATTACCAAGAAGATAGTGCCTCCACTGCTTAAGGGCAAATACCACTGCTGCCAATTCCAGGTCATGCACTGGATATTTCTTTTCATGTGGTCTCAATTGTCTAGACCCAAAAGCAATGGCTTGCTTTTCTTGCATCAAAACACAGCCTAGTCCTACATGAGAGGCATCTGTAAACACCTCATATTCCTTTTCAGGGTCAGGCAGGACTAGTACAGGAGCTGAAGTCAGCCTCCTCTTTAGCTCTTGAAAGCTTTCCTCACATTGGGTTTCCCAGACAAATTTCTGGTTCTTTCTAGTTAACTGAGTCATAGGAGCTGCTAAAACAGAAAACTTTGGCACAAATCTTCTGTAATAGCCAGCTAACCCCAGGAAGCTTCTGACTTCCTTTACACACTGGGGCTGCTTCCAATCAAGGATTGATCTTACCTTTTCAGGATCTACAGCCAATCCTTGATCATTTATTATATGACCCAAAAATCCAATTTCTTTTGTCCAAAATTTACATTTACTCAGCTTTCCATAAAGCTGATGTTCTTGGAGCAAGCCAAGCACTACTTTAAGGTGTTCTTTATGAGTTTCCTCATCCTTGGAATATACCAAGATATCATCAATAAACACCACCACAAAGTGGTCTAGGTGTGCCCTGAACACCCTCTGCATTAAGTCCATAAAGAATGCAGGTGCATTAGTGAGCCCAAATGGCATCACTGTATACTCAAAATGTCCATACCTAGTCCTGAAAGCAGTCTTAGGTATGTCCTCCTCCTTTACCCTTAGCTGGAAATATCCAGACCTCAAATCAATTTTGGAGAACACTTTTGCTCCTTTTAATTGATCAAACAAATCCTCTATCCTTGGAAGAGGATACTTATTCTTTATGGTCAATGCATTTAGTTTTCTGTAGTCTATACAGAGCCTAAGGGTTCCATCCTTCTTTTTCACAAACAGCACAGGTGCTCCCCAAGGAGACACACTGGGTCTAATGAACCCTTTTTCTAGTAATTCATCCAACTGCTTCCTGAGTTCTACCATCTCAGGCACTGCCATTCTATAAGGAGCAGTAGATACTGGTGCTGCTCCTGGTACCAGCTTAATTTCAAATTCCACCTTTCTCAAGGGTGGCAAACCAGGTAAGTCTATGGGAAAGACTCCTGGGAAATCTTGAACTATGGGTATTTTCCTAAGTTCATCTGATGCTTCCTGGTCATTAAATCCCAGGCATTCTTGCTCACTTTCTGGAGTTATCATCTCCAGCACTTTTAAGTGGCAGTCCATAGCCAACTCTAAGGGCTTATCCAAATCAAATACTGTTCCACCAGGCAATAATAATTGTCTGGCTTGACAATCAATAATGATTCTATTCTCCCCTAACCAGTTCATGCCCAAGATCAAATCATAACCATGTGTATCTAACACTATGAGGTTAGTTCTCAGTTTCAGCTTGCCTATCTGTATCTCACAGTTTTCTACCATATAGTAGGCAAACAAAATTTCATTGCCAGCTGTTCTTACCAAGTACATGTTGTCCATATACTTTACTTCTAGATTCATGGCCTTAACCAAGCTTGTAGCTATTATAGACTGTTGGGTTTCGGGAGCCAAACAGCGCAGCGGAATTTAACCGAAACCCTCCAGGATCCAAGTGAAACGGGGTAAACCGGGTGTTCGAAAATTTCATACCTAATTTTCGGTTGAGATCTCTCACTCAACTGTAGAGTCGAATCACAAAACCTGAACAGTTGACGTGTTCAGGCTCTCTATGGTATCCACACGAGCCTCTCGGGATCACCACGCTTCCACCACGTCCCGGCAGATGCGTTTCTCTTGCACACGCAGTGCTAGCTTGCGTCCTCCAAGGAATTGCAAGAGAAGAGTGTGGTTGTCCTTTTTGGAAGGCTAAGGCAAGGAGACCTGCGAATTTCTCACTAGAAGTTGTATTTATAGTGAGACTCAACTTCCAGGCCTAATGGGTTTCAAAGCCCTAATCCAATTAGGATTTAATTTCGGGCTTAATAATGGCTCAACTTTTTGGCCCATTATTAATATGAAATTAAAGTGAAACCATAACCCAAATAATTAGCCCATGCACTCTAATGATCCAAATAGCTCTATGTGTGCGACCCAATAGGCTCTCGCCACGTTGACAATGATCATAAATCACATTTATGATCATAAGCAATGAGCGGTGTCTAGCAACACATCATTGCTACCCAAGTGACAAGATTGTCGATGATTCGACTAAACCTTTATGATCATCACCGATATATGCCATTGTCCCTTTGTCCAAGATATCAAGACTAAGCATGAGACATGGAATGTGTCACTCTCGTATAGCCCAATCTTTGGTTTCTTGATTACCGAGTAGACCAACTTAAACTGATGACATTGATATCATATATCAACTCATCCGAGCATGGCCATGCATTTTTCTAAGTCTTACTCTATCAAGGGGCCCAAAGATATCACTCCCGTTACATAGGAGGGACAAATCCCATCTTGATCATACAAATCCCTCCGCATGATATGTGACATACCCAATGACCTCCTTCAAGTTCACTCAGTTACGAGCAACAAAGGAAAGTATCAAAGTATGTGACTCACATGTAGGGAACCTTGATGATCTTAGGTCGAAGGACTACATATACCATGATCACTATGAGAATCACTTATGACACTCATATAACGATCCATGTAGTGTTCTCATGGTGGGTCGGTCCAGTACACAAGTTCTCCAACTTGTACCCATATGTAGACTACATATCTCATATTAGTCTCCACATATGCTAGTCATTATGTATTATTGCAACCCGCTCCACAATAATACTAGACCAGGGACGTTTAAGAATATCATTATTCTAGGGTTACAATTATGTTTATTACGTTACGCAGAAACAAAACAACAAACATAATTGCTGGATTAATGCCTTAATAAAATATCATGACTCAATGTGCAAAAATACAATCATCTCATGATTGGCCTTTTGGGCACAACACTAACAATCTCCCACTTGCACTAAAAGCCAATCATCCATGTATCTAATACCGATGGACCTAGAATGGCTATCATGCTTCTGCTGCGTAAGGGGCTTTGTCAATGGATCAGCAATGTTGCTGTCTGTCGAAGTCCTGCATATCCTTACATCACCCCTCTCGATGATCTCCCTGATGAGATGATAGCGTCGGAGTATGTGTTTGGATCGCTGGTGAGATCGAGGTTCCTTAGCCTGTGCGATTGCTCCATTGTTGTCACAATAGAGCTCTATCGGGTCGGTAATGCTTGGAACCACTCCAAGTTCAGTGATGAACTTCTTGATCCAAACTGCCTCCTTCGTAGCATCAGAGGCGGCAATGTACTCAGATTCTATTGTAGAGTCAGCTACTGTCTCTTGCTTTGAACTCTTCCAGCTCACAGCACCACCACCAATACAAAACACATAACCAGATTGCGATCTAAAATCATCCTTATCGGATTGGAAGCTTGCATCGGTGTAACCCCTTACAACGAGCTCATCTTCACCTCCAAAGACCAAGAATGCATCCTTAGTCCTTCGTAAGTACTTAAGGATGTTCTTAACAGCTGTCCAGTGACTCTCACCGGGGTTCGATTGGTACCTACTCGTCATGCTCAAAGCATATGAGACATCGGGACGAGTACATATCATGGCATACATGATAGATCCAATTGCTGAGGCATATGGAATCTTACTCATGCGCTCTCTCTCCTCAGGTGTACTCGGACACTGAGATCTAGAAAGAGTGATACCATGTGACATGGGCAAGAATCCTTTCTTGGAATCTTGCATGCTAAACCTCTTTAGCACCTTGTCAATATATGTACTTTGACTTAGGCCAAGAAGCTTTCTAGATCTATCTCTATAGATCCTGATGCCTAACACATAGGCTGCTTCACCCAAGTCCTTCATAGAGAAACATTTCCTTAGCCAAGTCTTCACAGACTGTAGCTCAGGAATGTCATTCCCGATGAGTAGTATGTCATCTACATACAACACCAAGAAGACAATAGCGCTCCCACTAACCTTCTTGTAGACACAAGGTTCATCTTCATTTTTGATAAAACCAAACTCTTTGATTGCATCATCAAAACGAAGATTCCAACTTCGAGAAGCTTGCTTCAGTCCATAAATGGACCTTTGCAACTTGCACACTTTATTGGCATTCTCAGGAGTGACAAAACCCTCAGGTTGTGTCATGTACACATCCTCAAGTAGCTTTCCATTTAGGAATGCAGTTTTGACATCCATTTGCCATATCTCATAATCATAGTGTGCAGCAATAGCAAACAAAATTCAGATGGATTTAAGCATAGCAACTGGTGAAAAAGTTTCATCATAGTCAATACCATGAATTTGCTTGAAACCTTTTGCAACCAATCGTCCCTTAAAGGTAATCACATTACCATCCATGTCAGTTTTCTTCTTGAAAACCCATTTGCACCCTATGGGTTTTACCCCTTCAGGTGGGTCAACCAAAGTCCATACTTGGTTTTCATACATGGATTCCATCTCGGATTTCATGGCCACTAGCCACTTCTCAGAGTCAGGCCCCGACATAGCTTGTTGGTAGGTTGTGGGCTCATCTTGATCCATGAGCATCACATCACCGGTGTGAGTCACAAGAAATCCATATCTCTCGGGCTCACGCCGAATCCTACCAGTCCTACGTGGGCTCTGTGCTACAGGAGCAGACTCTTCAACCACAACATCTTATGCTGTCTGTTCAGGTTCTATTTCAGGTTCGATGTCTCCTTGTTGTTCTTGAATTTCTTCAAGTTCTACTTTCCTCCCACTAGTTCCTTTAGAGATAAACTCTCTCTAAAAAGACACCAGTTCGAGCAACAAACACTTTTTGCTCAGAAGGATTGTAGAAATAGTAACCCTTTGTTTCTTTGGGATACCCAACAAAAAGGCATTTTTGAGATTTGGGCCCTAGTTTGTCAGAGGATTGACGTTTCACATAAGCGTCACAGCCCCAAATCTTCATAAAAGACAAATTGGGATGCCTCCCACTCCATATCTCATATGGTGTCTTTTGAACCGATTTAGATGGAACTCGGTTTAGTGTAAAAGCGGCTGTCTCTAGAGCATGTCCCCAAAAGGAGTTTGGAAGGTCAGCTTGACTCATCATAGAGCGAACCATGTCTAACAGAGTTCGATTTCTCCTTTCAGATACACCATTCCATTGAGGTGTACCTGGTGGAGTGAGTTGTGATACTATACCACACTCCTTCAGATAGTCAAGGAATTCTCGATCCAAGTACTCTCCACCTCGATCTGATCGAAGCACTTTGATACTCTTCCCGAGTTGATTCTCTACTTCATTCTTGAATTCTTTGAACTTTTCAAAGGATTCTGACTTGTGTCTCATAAGATACACATAGCCATATCTGCTGAAGTCATCAGTGAAAGTAATGAAGTATTGGAAACCTCCTCTAGCTTGTGTAGACATAGGGCCACATACATCACTATGTATGAGTCCTAGTAAGTCATTAGCCCTTTCACTTTGCCCTGTGAATGGGGCTTTGGTCATCTTGCCCAACAAACATGACTCACATGTCTCATATGATTCAAAATCAAATGAGTCCAAGAGTCCATCCTTATGGAGCTTGGATATGCGGGTCTCATTTATATGGCCCAAGCGACAGTGCCAGAGATAGGTCGGGTTTGAATCATGTAATCTGACCTTCTTGGTATTCACATTATAGATTGTATCTTCGAGGTCTAGAACATACAACCCATTGCTAAGTTGAGCACTACCATAAAAGATTTCATTCAAATAAATAGAACAACATTTGTCCTTTATTATAAATGAAAAACCTTTCTTGTCCAAACAAGAAACAGAAATCAAATTTCTACTAATAGTAGGCACAAAGTAGCAGTTGTCTAATTCTAAAACTAATCCACTAGGTAAAGTGAGAACATAAGTCCCTACGGCTAAGGCAGCAACCCTTGCTCCATTTCCAACACGTAGGTCCACTTCACCTCGGGCCAATCTTCTACTTCTACTTAGATCCTGCACATTTGCACAAATGTGAGATCCACATCCAGTATCCAATACCCAAGATGAGGAAGTAGAAAAGTTAGCCTCTATAACAAAAATACCTGAAGTGGAAGTCTTACTTCCCTTTTCCTTAGCAAGTTCTTCAAGATAGAGCTTGCAATTGCGCTTCCAGTGTCCAGGTTGCTTACAATGGAAGCACTCCCCTTCCTTTGCCACACCACCCTTTGGTTTCAGTGCAGCTGAAGAAGAACTAGCATTGGACTTTCCATTAACTTTATCCTTCTTCTTGTTGGCTTTTCCCTTTCCCTTGCCCTTTTGAACCATAAAAATGGGCTTAGCCTTCTTAAGGTTTTGCTCAGCAGTTCTCAACATGTTGAGCAATTCAGGAAGGGACTTGTCAAGGTCGTTCATGTTATAGTTCATGACGAACTGACTGTAGCTTTCAGGCAACGATTGCAAGACTACATCAATAGCCAACTCTTTCTGAAGAGCAAATCCCAAATTCTCAAGATTCTCAATGTACCCAATCATCTTGAGCACATGAGGACCCACGGGACTTCCCTCAGACATCTTGCACTGAAACAATGCCTTAGAGGTCTCAAACCTCTCATGCCTAGCTTGCTCTTGGAAAAGCATTTTGAGATGTTCGATCATATCGAACGCCCCCATGTTCTCATGTTGCTTCTGAAGCTCAGATTCCATGGTAATAAGCATGAGGCATGCAACATCCAAAGCATCATCAGAATGCCTCTTGTGAGCATCCCTTTCAGCTCTTGGAGCAGTGGCAGCAGGCTCATTCGGAATGGGCTGCTCTAGGACATAAGCCTTTCTCTCTTGTTTGAGGACTATCCTCAAGTTTCGGTACCATTTGAGAAAGTTGGTCCCATTCAGTTTTTCCTTCTCAAGGATCGATCGCAACGAAAGTGTCGATGTGTTTTGTGCCATGGTTATCTACAACAGTAAATATGCAGTGTAAGAGTCATGTATTTTAATTCATTTAATAAGGACTTTTATTAAACGATACTCCCACTATTTTCCTCAAAATAATAACCCTGGATATTATTTCGGAACACCTCGGCGCTAAGGTATTCTAGTGGGCCAAGATCCATATTTGACCACAACCTGAGTCAGCTTTGGCTTTTCTCTCAAGTTACAGCTATTTAGGTAGGCAACTCCTTGCCAATTGCATCTTATGCAACTCTTGGATAGTTGGGTGAACAACACTTGTCCAAGCTCATCTCATGAACTTAAGCCCAACTCTATGCCTCTAAGTCCCTAATCCTATTAGGATGACTTAGTTAAGTCGAACCCAAAGTTAGCAGTTTGGATATCACTATTATCCCATCGCGCCTTACCAAGATGAACATAGGTGCTTTGCTTTGGCAAACCCACCTAATGTTGATCAAAGTCTTGACGAGTGCCAACATTTGGAAGGCATCACATTTAATGACTTAATATTTGTTTGAGGGATTTTTTTCATTTTGATCTCACCAATTTGTTATCTCCGGTTGTTTTATACATGCATCACATACAAATATAAAACATGCATCTCATGCTTACAAGAAAATAAATGTGACATGGTTATAGCCCAAACTATGTGATATTCTCAAGCCAATGAGAATATCATAAAAGCCTAAGAAAAGAAAAGAGTCTTCACAAGCTCCTTCTCTTCCTTTCTTGGTTGCCCTTTTGTTGTCACCTCCTTGGACATACCACCTTGGATGATCCTTGGACATACCACCTTGGATGATCCCATAATGCACCATTACATCAATAATAGAAACCTCGAGTTACATTCGAGGGGAGTAAGGTGAGAAGAGAATGTACAATGAGAGTAACAAGAGAAGCCACGACTCGCAGGCCGTATTTACAAGTACAACCAATCAAGGGCTATAACCATGCACCATGCTTCAAACACCAATAAGCATATCATGTCAAATCTCATTCAACAAAGATGCATGCCAATTTTCGTGCGTTGATTAACCAGTTTTTATTTATGTGGCGCTTCGCATATGGCGGTCCCGCTGTCCTGTCAGTGGGCGGTGGTTCCGCTGACCAGTCAGCGGACAAGGGGGGAGCCGCCCTTGCGGGGGGCGGGGGGGCAACGCCCCCCTGCGTTTCTTACAATTGGGGCAGCCATACCCTTCCGCTGGCCGGTCAGCGCAAAAAATTGTCTTGCAATTGCTTAGCCCAAAATCTTCTATTTCGAGCAAGTAGGCACCCGAGACTCCTCCATTCGAGCCACCAAAAATACCTTACTTTCTTACAATTGCTTAGCCCGAGATCTTGTATTTTGAGAAAGCAGGCACCCGAGACTCCTCCATTCGAGCCACCAAAAATACCTTACTTTCAGTGCCTGAACAGGCTGAATCCGAACCAAGCTAGGGTTTCTGCAACTATTGCAAGAATCCTAATCCATATAGGTATCTCATACCATTCAATTTCAGGTTAATCTCATTAACCAATTTGTGTCGTTTCTTCATATATCTCATATGTTCATTACAAGTTCCGGTTTCATGCATCATGAATCAATCTAATTAATCATGGCCGAAAAGCAACCGAACACATAGCATCATGCGATTCAACACTCAATCCCGATTTAGGGTTTCACCAGTAGCTCTGATACCACTGTTGGGTTTCGGGAGCCAAACAGCGCAGCGGAATTTAACCGAAACCCTCCAGGATCCAAGTGAAACGGGGTAAACCGGGTGTTCGAAAATTTTCATACCTAATTTTCTGTTAAGATCTCTCACTCAACTGTAGAGTCGAATCACAAAACCTGAACAGTTGACGTGTTCAGGCTCTCTATGGTATCCACACGAGCCTCTCGGGATCACCACGCTTCCACCACGTCCCGGCAGATGCGTTTCTCTTGCGCTCGCAGTGCTAGCTTGCGTCCTCCAAGGAATTGCAAGAGAAGAGTGTGGCTGTCCTTTTTGGAGGCTAGGGCAAGGAGACCTGCGAATTTCTCACTTAAAAGTTGTATTTATAGTGAAGCTCAACTTCCAGGCCTAATGGGTTTCAAAGCCCTAATCCAATTAGGATTTAATTTCGGGCTTAATAATGGCTCAACTCTTGGGCCCATTATTAATACGAAATTATAGTGAAACCATAACCCAAATAATTAGCCCATGCACTCTAATGATCCAAATAGCTCTATGTGTGCGACCCAATAGGCTCTTAACATGTTGGCAATGATCCTAGACACCGCTCATTGCTTATGATCATAAATCACATTTATGATCATAAGCAATGAGCGGTGTCTAGCAACACATCATTGCTACCCAAGTGACAAGATTGTCGGTGAATCGACTAAACCTTTATGATCATCACCGATATATGCCATTGTCCCTTTGTCCAAGATATCAAGACTAAGCACGAGACATGGAATGTGTCACTCTCGTATAGCCCAATCTTTGGTTTCTTGATTACCGAGTAGACCAACTTAAACTGATGACATTGATATCGTATATCAACTCATCCGAGCATGGCCATGCATTTTCTAAGTCTCACTCTATCAAGGGGCCCGAAGATATCACTCCCGTTACATAGGAGGGACAAATCCCATCTTGATCATACAAATCCCTCCGCATGATATGTGACATACCCAATGACCTCCTTCAAGTTCACTCAGTTACGAGCAACAAAGGAAAGTATCAAAGTATGTGACTCACATGTAGGGAACCTTGATGATCTTAGGTCGAAGGACTACATATACCATGATCACTATGAGAATCACTTATGACACTCATATAACGATCCATGTAATGTTCTCATGGTGGGTCGGTCCAGTACACAAGTTCTCCAACTTGTACCCATATGTAGACTACATATCTCATATTAGTCTCCACATATGCTAGTCATTATGTATTATTGCAACCCGCTCCACAATAATACTAGACTAGGGACGTTTAAGAATATCATTATTCTAGGGTTACAATTATGCTTATTACGTTACGCAGAAACAAAACAACAAACATAATTGCTGGATTAATGCCTCAATAAAATATCATGACTCAATGTGCAAAAATACAATCATCTCATGATTGGCTTTTTGGGCACAATACTAACATAGACAATGAAGCTCTAGTATCAAATAGAACAGATACTAATTGGCCATTAAGGTAAAGTTTACCTTTCAAGGCCCTTCTTTTAGTCCTTTGCTGACTAGTCTCCTTCTCAGCCTTTGGTGTTTCTTGTCCTCTCCTGGAAGATTCCAGTTGAAACACCCTTCCTGGAAGAGTTCCAGGCCTTCTTTGCTCCAGAGGTACTCTGGGCACTGGCCTCCCACCCTGGGCTGGCCCCTGAGTCCTTAGTTGGGGCATAGGCATTTGCCCCCTAGGTCCCCCGGGAGTAAAATTTCCCAGCCACTTCTTGTCACTTTCACCCCTCTTTGCACAATCCCTCACCCAGTGGTCTGGGGCTCCACACCTATGGCACCCTGTGGAAGCTTTAAAACATGGCTTATTGCCATGAAACTTTCCACATGTGCTGCACTGAGGACCATACCGTTGTGGATGTAGTCCTCTTTCCTTTTTATTCTCCTTCCTGCTTCCTCCTACATCTCTTTCTTCTCTCGGTCTCTTTGATTGCTGTCCCTTCTTTGTTCCACTTCCACTTCCAGGCCCACTTTTGAATTGTTCCTGGAATTCCTGCTCCAGAGTCAGTGCACTCTGCATGACTGTGTAGTAGTCTCTAGCTCCAATTGCTCTGAGGATTTCTCTCAGCTCAGGTCTTAGACCCCTAATGAACTTCTTGGTTCTCAGTTCCTCCTATCCTTTATACTGAGGGGCATACCTGATCAAACTGTTAAACCACTGCTCATACTCCAGCACACTCAACTCCCCCTGCTCCAGTTGGTCAAATTCAACTTGCTTCTGGTCTCTCTGTGCTTCACTAACATACTGCTGACGAAAGACCCTGAGGAAATCAGCCCATCTCATAGCTCTCCTCCTGTCTGGAGGCCTCATTTGATTCCTCTCCTGATAACTCCTTTGTACCGCCCTCCACCAGAGTCCAGCATTTCCTTCTAGCCTGAAAGTGGCTAGCAGTACTCTCTGTGTGGAAGTAACCTCCATCCTTTCCAACATCTTCTCTATCTAATATACCCAGAACTCTGCCTCCTCTGGGTCACATCCTCCTCTGAAGACTGGAGGTTTCAATGCTAGGAACCCCTCCAACTGGCCCTCCTTTAGTCCTCCTCTACTGTGCCTTCTCTTACTCTCCTCTCTGCTATTGGATTTACCCCTGGATGATCTGCTTGATCTGCTCCTCATTGTGGTCTCCTCAGTAGAGGGTTCAGTCCCCCTGGAGTATATATATGCATCTCTCTCCTCAATGTCTGGGCTATCATCTTCCTCTTCCTCTTCAATTCTGGGCTCCTGCCTCACTTTAGACCTCATCCTTCTGGCCCTTGGGTGCCTTCTTTCCTCATCTACTTTTTCCTCCTCTTGGTTTCCTCCAGCTCTGCTAGATTGGTCATAACCCACTGGCTCTTTGCCAGGCCTCCTTCTTCTCCTTCTCCCTTCTGCTTCTGCTGGTTCTAACTCTTCCTCATTCTGGGCTTGGCCTCTAGCCAAGGATTGCATTCCCAGCACAAGTTGAGCCACAGTGGCATGTAGTGACTCCATCATCACTTCCATTCTCCCCTGTCTGTCTCTACTAGGTCTAGGTGCTTAGTACTTGGCAGTGGGCTCTGCGGCCACATTATATTCCATTTCTTCAGCCTGAGTTTCAGGCACATTTTCTTGCAAGCCCTCTGCATTATGGGCTGCAATACCTTCTACTTGTCTCAGGGAATCCCTGTCCCTGCCCCTGGTTCTCATCCTGCACTCTCAATTGCAGATATTCACATATATCCAAAATAATACAAGTATTAAATAAGTTAGACCTAAATGAGACACTATTTAGGCTAAGCTCTGATCATAGTATCAAGCAAGCTCTGATACCAAACAAAGCCTGTCACACCTCGCTCAGGCCCTGGCCTATAAGTTTCTAAATTAACTCACAAGCCCAACTCCAAAATTTAGTTTCTAGCATTCGGCCAAGCAAACCATGGCAACATTAAGTGTTATTTTCTTAAGTTGAGAGGCCTGGGAGGTGGCCCAAGTGGCTTTAAAACAAGTCCAACAATACTCGCAGCAAAGGCAAGGCCCAATACCACTAACTTGCACAACAAGTAAGGTTTTAATTGAATACTTGCATACCAAGCAAGGCAACACTTAATGAAGTTTTTAAGTGCATAATTGGTGTGCAATCAAGTGTGCTATCTATATGACAACCAAGAAGCCACATTATTGGTTTAGATTTTGAAACCATAAGTTAATATGTACATGATGCTCTCGGTCAACAACATACATATAATGATGCTCAACATTTCCATAAGACTAGGCCCATAACTATTCACATAAAAGTGCCATACATTGGCCCAAAATATTCAGCAAGTATGTACAAGCATAAAGCCATCCATAAGCCCATACATAACTTGGCATACAATCCCAACAAAAGCATCACAAGTCTAGGAATCAAGGACTACACATATGTACACAAAAAGGGTAGTCTACCTAGAGTCCAACACGGCTACATGCCATGAAACCGAAAGCTAAACATGCCAAGTTATTACATACCAAGACCATTAATGGTCAAACAGAACTTTGAGAATTCCATACAAAAGCACACACTACAACACCAACCCAATTGCCTGATTCATTGTCATGAAAGTAAATACTATGATCAGAGCCAAAGTCCAAGTGTCCATAGCTTTTCCTAGACAAGTCTCCAACTATAGCCTGCATACTTATCACATAAGTCTCGGCCAACCAAGAATATAAGACTTGTAATGTACTAGAACTAATAAGCCAAGCACATATTGGCACATACCTCGCTAAACAAGCAAACAAGCACTAAACACAAGTACAGAGCAAACTAGTGCTACTCAGGCCGAATGTCTTTGCCTGAAAATAAAAGCATGGGCAGTGAGTAAAACTCAGTAGGATTCACTTATACATATTCAACTCTAATAAGAGTCTATTTAGTTAAGCTGAGTATTCACTCAAAGCTTATCCTCCCATTAGCTAGCTTTACCTGCAAAATAAACACAAAGACAAGGAAAACCATGCATATACATATACAAGATAAATAACCATGGCATAAAATCCACAATACCATAAGTGGGGTTAGCAAGCACATGGAAAGCACCAAAGCAAACAAGAACACACACACACTCCACATTTTGCTCTCGGCCCAAATAATCATACATGTACCCATGTGCACATTGCACACAAAACACCATCAAACCATCCACTTCCACTTAGAGCTCCAAAATGCTAAGCAAATAGGCCACATTTACTTGCATTTCTAGTACATGTACATTAGTTAATTAGCTAATCAACAATTCAACCGAGTGAAAACTCAATAGCCCATCCAGCAACTAAGGTCATTTGGCAAATTTCAACCATCACTTAGTCACTCTAAACACTTGAACCATGGTAATTCACCAAGCAATATCAAGTGTTAGTGAACCCTACCTCAATAGCTTTAGGTCTCAAGCCAAACTTCAAATGCCCAAGTGTTCTTCAATCACAATGCCTACCATAACAATACATAGGCATCAACAACACTTACTCATGGACTAACTACCATGATTTCAATGAAGAACACTACAATATACAAGCTTAAGCTCTCGGTCACAATGCCCAATTCCACATATTTGTGTTATCCATCAAACTAACTCATTACATGATCATCTAATCATCAATGAACATCACTCATGGCATTATTACCATGTAACCAAGTGAATAACACTCAAGTAAACTAATCCAAGTTTTCGGCCAAAATGCCCATTTTCACATAATAGTGTTCTTTATCAAACTAGCCCATTACATAAACACCTAATCATCAATGATCATTGTTCATGGCACCAATACCATGTAATCAAGTAATGAACACCAAATTACACTACTTCAAGCCCTCGGCCATAATGCCCATTGCCAAACACTAATGTTCTTCACCCATCCAATCCAACATACAATCACCTAATCATCATTAATCAACGTTCATGGCACCATTACCATGCAATTAGATGAAGAACATAAGATTACCTCAAAATGAGCTTCTCGGCCAAATGCTAACTTGCACGCATTGATGTTCCTTGTTCAAAATAGCCTAGCATAAGATCACATAGGCACCAATTAACCTTAATCATGGACTAATTTCCATGTACACAATGAAGAACACCAAACTCTATCAATTAATCCTTTTGACCAAAAGTAGGTTTCCACAACAACATATCAATTGCTCAATTCACTTAGCTTAACAACGTTTGAGCACTCAATATCCTTGTTCATGGAAGAAAATACCATGGATTCAAGGAATTTAACAAGAATTACCTTAACCCTAGCTTGAATAGGCTCGGCCTTCCTTGAATCTCCAAGAACAAGGCTTGATTCAAAGCAAACAAAGGCCGAAACAACCTTCTCCAAGCTTGAATCCTTCAATGCCCTTAGGATTTCTTGAATTCAAGGCTAAATGGTGGATGAACTCTCAAGAACAACTCTCGGTCAAGTGAAGAGCAAAGAACCCGAAATGGCAAAGTAATGGTCTCGACTAGTTTCGGCCGAAAGACTTGTATTTTAGTTAGCTAAAATGCTAACTTTTGCTTCCATTTCTTTGCATGAAACAATGTAGCCCCCAACTCTACATGAACACAAGGTTGCCACTTAAACTTGTGTCTAAATGGACATTTAAGTCACTTCATGGCCTATAATGCCATGTACACATCAAACACAAGTACCAAAATGCTTTAATTCCCCATGTGTAACCGGCCATGTAACTAGAATAAAAACTAGTTAATTTAACTAGTTAACTAGTGAATACTTCTTTAGTGGTAGACAAGACTTGACTAGCAATCATTATTGTCTACTAGTTTTGGTCTAGTCTTGCACTAGTCATCCAATAAATTTGCATGGCCGAAAATGCCAACTTAAAGTTCGTAGTTTTAATTGTACCACTAATCTGAGTGTACAATTTGATCCCCCTTCTCTGTTTTCTGTCAGCTTTCCATAGTCCAGCTTCTAGGTGCAGTTAAGGCTTGAAGGTTTCTAGTTTTGCACATAGATCACTGTACTAGTTTCCATAGTTCTCCTCACTCTCCTTTATACTTTTCTTTGTTTTCCTTTGTTTTTCTTGGCCTAAGCCAAGCACTTAGGAGGTACCTAACAGTTGATGTCTCTTTTTGGGGTGAGGAGCCTTTTTCCAGAGTCAGGCTAGAACTTCGGCGTCTCCGTCTTCAAGAGCCTTTCTCCCTCGGAGGGTGAGTGGTCCTTTTCCCCGAAGCTGGTTCGGTCGCCTTCCCGAAGGAGGTGCTGCGTTGGCTCCTGAAGTTGGAATTGGCGAGCTACCGAGGCCGTGTGCCTCAAGTATATGATTTCCTTCAGTCCGAGTCCTTTCTGAGGTCGTATGCCTCAGATGTGTGGCTCTCTCTTTTCCGTGGTCGGTGGGTAAACAGGGTGATAGCACTTCGGCTATCACATGCCCCCCTTGGAAAATCGAAGCGAAGACTTTGGCAAGTAGCTTTTCCGGCGTCTGTCTATCGCTCAATTGGTAGTTTTTGACAGGACGACCTCGTGGACTCCCGGAGGCCCACGTAGTAGTATGTCCGTTTTCGGTCGAACAGGGCGGCACAGAGCCTTGAACCCTGGACCTTATGGATTTTCACTTGGAGTATGACATCGGCTGAGGAGACACTTCGCCACCTAGGTGATGAGCCTTGTTCGGACAGGTGTCGTCTGCCCGCCCTTCGGTGTTCTCGAGATTCCCAACTTATTCACTTTTCCCGCAATAGGTTAGTGGATCGACGTGTCTTAAAACTAGGCTTGTCAGTCTCGAGCAATGTGCCCTATTTTCCGGATGTCAGAAAATGTTTCCTAGTTTCTCATGACGGGCGACAAGTGGCAGTCATCAGCTGGGATGGGCACGCCTTTTTGCGCGCGAGGGATAATCATGGCGACGCTTCGCCTTCACGCAGCATTTATGACGCCCTTTTGGCTGCCCTTCCTCGATCTATATAAGCCTTCCTCCTGTCATACTCTTCACTTGTGTTTTTTTGCTCTCACTTTGCTCCTGCTTTGCTCTAACTTTTTCTTGTTTTCTTATGGTGGTGTTAGCGGCGAAGCGATTTCTGGTGATCTTTCATAGTGGCGTCCTCAAACCCAGACTTCGGCATGACTTTTGGTGGGTTCTGATTTCTAGAGTTCTTTCGATGTTCGCTTTTCTTTTCGCTTTCCGAAGTCATTTTTCCTCTTTCTGAAATCATTTTTCCCTTTTTCCAAAGTCATTTTTTGGTCAACCATGCCTATTCCCAAGAGCTGGCAACCTCTTTTGTCTCACCCTTGTTGCACCACTCCTGAAAAATTAGAGAAGTGGAAGACCAAAATTTTCCTCCCCTCGTACGCCACCACAAGGTTACCTCGCCTTGGCCGGTGATGAGGTTACCATTTTTCAAGCCCAATTGAAGGCCGGACTTCGGTTTCCTCTTGCGAAGATGATTTGCGACTTTTGCAAGTTTCATGGCATAGCCATGAATCAGCTTCCTCCCAACTCATTTTGCTATTTCGACACCTTTCTCTGCATGTGCGGGATCTTCGGGGTAGAACCTCATTTCATCCTGTTCATGCAGTATTATAAGCTCTATCCGGTTTCGAAGGGTGGCTTTTATTTCATGCTGCCTCTAGGATCTGCGAGCAAGAAATTCATGTTCACTTTCGATACCAAGGATAGCAGGCGTGGGTGGCAAAGGAAGTTCTTCTTCCTGAAGGTGGTGGAGGATTGGTCATAATTCCTGACTAAGTGGGCTCGGGGAAAGCTGGAGGTGGATGTCATGGATCCCAGGAACCTGCTAACTCCCGAGTTGGCAGTGAGGTTTGGGGACTTTGACAGATGAATCCGTGCTGTCGCCGACTGGGATGCCGAGGTCCCTTCACGCTCTCTCTACCCTTTCCCGATCATGTGGAAACTCATGACCTTGGATGTCCTTCGGGAGCTGGGGGTGGTTATGAAGCATAAGACGGATCTCAGCATGCCAGCTCCTACTACCGAGGGGAAAAACTCTTGGCTGGTGAAGCTCCTTCGGAGCGAGCTCACTTACGAAGCCTTTTTTGAGAGTAAGTTTCTTTCAAAGGTTTTTCAGCATAAGTGCCTGTGGACTTACACTGATTTCTTCCCTCTTTTTCAGAGATGGGCGATGAGTCTGCCGCCTACTATAGATCTATCTTCCTTGGTCAGGCCGACAAGGGAGAACAAAAGAAGAGGTGCAAGGCTTCTGGGAGCGGATCATCTTCGGCCAAGAAGGCCAAGAAGGACACCCCTCATCCCCCTCCGAAGGATGTTTCAGAAGTCGGCGATGTTATTGCTACTTCCACTAAGGCTGGCGATGTCATTGCAAGTTCCACCAAGGTTGCAACTTTCGCCAAGCCTGAAACTGCCGCCGAATCCCTGCCGGGGTGATTGCCCTTCCTGCTCCTCTGAGTCCTGCCATGTCGCCAGATCTTGTGGGCTCTTTGGCGGATCTTTCTGCTGAAGATTTAGAAAGACACCGAAGGGCCATGGGCAAACATATTCCTGCCGACACGGAGTAGGTTGATGACTCTAATGACGACTGTGCCGAGGTCGTGCCAGGTTTGTCTCTTTTTCCCTGCAATCAACTTACATTTTTTATAATCAAGGAATTTTTACCTGATAAGATGCATGTTTCTTTTTGCAGAGGATTCGGCAC
Source organism: Aquilaria sinensis (assembly GCA_005392925.1). NCBI lineage: Eukaryota > Viridiplantae > Streptophyta > Magnoliopsida > Malvales > Thymelaeaceae > Aquilaria > Aquilaria sinensis. The sequence continues at coordinate 79,743 of SMDT01000005.1, read as the reverse complement.
CCCTGGCTTGGAAGATTGAGCACACTCGAAGGAGGGATCTTCGGGATTCTCATATCCTGAAGGACAAAGTCCTAAGGGAGCTATTCTGGTCTTTCACGGAGGACATGAATTTATTCTCCGAGGACTGCCGGGAGATGGCTCCCTAAATGGCTAGGGGCGTAATTACTCAGGCATCCTTCACGGCAGTCGCCGAGGAGTGTGCCTCTGAGGATGCCCTTGCTGCAAAAGTTTCAAAGCATGCTGCTCAGGTAACTCTTCAGGCTCTTCACTTTTCCTTCCCATTTTTTGCCTAAGTGTTTTTGGCTTCCCTTGTGCGAATTTCGCTAAGTACCTTCTCTTTTTTGCAGCTTTTGGGGTATAGTGGGTACCTCCGAGCTTGGGCAGCAAAGCAGTCTTTGGTCTGAGCTTGGGCTGAAGACATATTGGAGAAGGCCAAAGTCTTTTGTGCCAACTCGGTGCTGACGAACACCAGGTTGAGCCAAATATGCAAGGAGAAGATTGCCAGTCTTAGGGAGGAATTCTCGAAGGGTCAAGAAGAGCTTTTGAAGGATTTTTCCGAGAAGATGTCCGACCTTGGTGACAAATTAATCAGCCTGACTTCAGCCAACGAGACCCTTCAAAAGGAAAAAGAAGGGGAGTTTGCCCTTCTGGCGAAGGCGATAGCTGAAAATGCTAAACTTCAGGCCAAGGTCAACTCGCTGAATGATGGTACGGAGAAGAAGAAGAAAACCGAGGAGCTGGAGAAGGAGATTTCCGACCTTCAGCAGGAGGTTTCGGATCTTCAGCATGAGGCGGATGAGTTGGACATTGAAAGAGGCAAAGCCGTCCAGACGTCCAAGGTTGCTTTTCAGGACGGCTTCTGCCTAGCTCGTCATCAATTTCTGAAGAAGTATCCGGACCTCGATCCTTCCTTTCTGGCTGCCCTGGATATTCCCGAGGGACCTCAGTGGATGTGGTCAAGAGTCGAGTTCTTTAACCTGCCATTTCCTCCTCCTGCTCAGAAGGTGGCGGCGAAAGATTCAGGAGCCGAAGCTTCCCATGACGCCGGGGTCCCTTAGATATTCTAGGACCTTTGCCTTCTTATTTTTCTTTGTACTCTTCTTCTTGTAATCTGCTCCTTGTATCAAGACCTTCTTCAATGAATTTTCCTTCATTATTTTTGGCTAAGTCTTATTTTTTTAGCAATTTTTGTTTCCCAATTGTCCCGACCACTTTCGGTCAAGGGATTTTGGTACTTTCCTTGCTCGTTTTGTTGGCCATTCTTCAGGCAGTCTTTCGCAGTTGGTGAAGTTCCTTTTCAGGCAAATTTTAACCTGCCCTTTGTCGGCCGTGTTCGGTAGACTTGCCCTCTTTTAGGCATATAGCCCAACTAACTTCGAAAGGAATAGGAGACTTTCAGGAGTCCGTACTTCAGCTTTGTTCGGCGAACATTCTCAGATAGGGGGAAACTTTCTATACATAGACAAATTTCTGGCTTTCACCATTTCTTGTCTAAAAAATTCTAAGTGTAGAATTTCTTTAAGGCGCCTGAGTGCCTTGTACTTTTTCAGGTTTTCTCCCCTCGGTGTTGCCAAGCTTGTGTCTCCCATTCGGACCTTGTTTAGGACCCAATAAGGCCCTTTCTCATTTGGCCGAAGTACCCCATAAGATGGTTTTTGGGGTTCCAATTCTGCCCTTTGGGGGCGAGGTCTCTCTTTCCTTGTTCCTTTTGGCCTATCATGCAAAATTACACTTATGGCCACCTTTTTCCGAAAAGGCCTCCTTTCTAGCTCGGCCGTTTCTTGGTATTTGACAACTAGGTCAAGCTTAGTACCCAACCCGAGGTCACTTCCTCTTTCGTCAAACATCTGTTTGCTGGCCGAACTTCTTCAAATGGATAATGGCATTCTGTACTGGGGATAAGCAAGAAAAGTGTCTCCCCTTCGATCCCTCAGGGAGTTGTCTGATAACTCCTTAGTACAGTAGGAAGTTCTCCTGGCCATCTTCCCTTTGCATTTCTTGCAGTCCCTCTTTTATAGCTCTTTTGGCAACCTTCTGTTTCTCTATTGCTCGGGGGCTGAGCTAATGGGCTGAAGTGCCTTTTTATTCCGAGGTTGGTGACAAACTCTTGGAATCCATAGACTAGGAATCATTACTGGCCAGTGTCATCGTCAGTACGCCAAATCAACATTTTATGTTCTTTCAGACGAACTTTTTGTGCACCTTTTGATGGCATGGTTGTTAGGAGTTCTACCTTACCTCACCTAGTGAAGAAGTCCTCTGCTATCACGCGGAACTTCACATCTCCGAGTTCTGTTTGGAGTGGCTTGGTGCAATATTTCCGAGGTTATCCACTCCGAAGGCAGTCTTCGGGTGCTGGCGTGTTTCTGGCCATTTTCACACCTCTTGGACGAATTGTCCTGCACCCTTTTTACCTATATATATATATTTTTATAATGGAGTTGCGTACGTTTGCCTCCATAGTTTTTCCTTAGTTAGGAAATATCGTCCAGAACGTCTTTGCACTTTCTGCCTCTTCATGAGGATTTTTGGGACTCTTTGGCTGCGAGATTCCTCTTTGTAGGATCTTTTCGCTTTCTGTGCGAGGTTACTATACCTAGCGTTGCCATGCTCGGATGGGCCCACACTCTTAGTAATCAAATTTGATCGTTCTGGTGGCCTCCCTGCCTTCGACCCCGAGGGGGTATCCCAGCGCCCTGATGTTTTGCGCTTGGGGTTCCACTGACAAGGAGTTTCCACTCTGGATCTACCTTCGCTATGTTTCCCTTGTTGGTTTTAGCCTTTCTTTCTTCTAGGATTTCGGCAATGCAGTCTGCCAGTACCTGGGCGTTCACTGCCCTTCTAGGCCCATGCGTGATGTAGTACTTTCCGAGTTCGATGCACCATTTTGATAGTCTTTTCCGAATGCTCTACTCTTTTTCACCAGGTCGCACAAAGGTGGATCAGTTCGGACAGCGATAACGTGTCCGTGGAAGTAGAGTCGGCGCCTTCTGCCCGCATGTCAAGTCGTAGATGACCTTTCAAGGCAATGGGTTTGACTTCATTGCTGAGGAGATGGTGATTTTTTCCTCGGGTGTAGAACTCTCTCGGTGGGGAGGTCTGGGTCATCCCTACCCTGCTTTTCCCATAGGTTAAACTCCGGGGGGTATGCTTCCCGCCGAGGACTCAAATCTCCGTTTCCTAAACTCTTGCAAATTGACACAGGATTCTTTTCCCATCGAGTTACCGATGGGGAGGGCCTTCGGTCCGAATTGAGCTGCGGCCTTGTCTGGCTTGACTACTGCATCATTTTGACCATACGAGGGCGTGGGAATTTGCGCAGGAAGCCTATGGTAATAATAAGAGGGCGTTCACCCTCGGGCAGGGAATTTCCTGCTGCCATTATTTGGTTGCCCGTTGAATCTTTGGCGCGGACAGGGACTTCGAAAGTCCCCTCTTCTTAGAATGCCGAGCTGCAACTTCGGTAACCTGGGAGTGATTTCCCATAGACGGTGCCAGATGATGCGGTCCGGTTGTGCGGACCGGCATCTCCACTATGTGTAGTGGTGAGGGCAACAGGGGGTCCTGGAGGTGCGGATTAGAGCAGAAGGAAGGCATCCAGGCTGGATCAACTTAACTGATGGCCGACAGCTTCTTGGTCCCGTTGGTAGATTAGAACGGGAGGTACCTTCGGTGTGGGAGAGAGCCCGGAACGGTGATTCTTCAGGGAGACCTGGCTGAAACACTCAGAAAACAGGGGTTAGGAGGCCCTCGGGGTAGTTTTCCAGGGGGGAACCTCCAACGCCCAAGTCAGTGCTTTGAGAAAGAGAGATACTCAGTAATAAGCACAAGGGACTCTTTCCTGGCGTGTCTTTCTAAGGCCTGAAGGGAGAGTTTTAAGGCGGAGAGAAGATAGCGCCTTCTGTTTTCCGGCCTCTCTCGGCCCCTTTTTCCTAGAGGATGGTCTCTTTCCTCCGGAGAGTCCCCTTTTCTTTCTAGAGGAGAGCCAAGAGCCCCCCTTCCAGTGATGATTTTCCTTGTATAAAAGGAAGAGGGTGACCCCTTCAGATGATGACACGTGTACGGCATGTGTATGGTTGGATGATGTTCGTACTTCTAGGCATAAGGGCCCCTATCCACCTACAGGCTCCTTGGGCCGTGAGCTGTAGCCTTTCATGACGGGACATTAGACTGCGATGGCGTGTCAGAGCATATCTAAAGGTGGCATGTTGGAGACGTATGTGAGCAGAGTATCAGAGACTCCTTGATAGCTCTTTGCCGTACAACCGAGGTCCCTTTGGATGATGTCTCACTTCGGGGTGAGGACCCTTTTTCCGAAGTCAAGCTAGAACTTCTGTCACATCTCGCTCAGGCCCTGGCCTATAAGTTTCTAAATTAACTCACAAGCCCAACTCCAAAATTTAGTTTCTAGCATTCGGCCAAGCAAACCATGGCAGGATTAAGTCTTATTTTCTTAAGTTGAGAGGCCTGGGAGGTGGCCCAGGTGGCTTTAAAACAAGTCCAACAATACTTGCAGTGAAGGCAAGGCCTAATACAACTAACTTGCACAACAAGCAAGGTTTTAATTGAATACTTGCATACCAAGCAAGGCAACACTTAATGAAGTTTTTAAGTGCATAATTGGTGTGCAATCAAGTGTGCTATCTATATGACAACCAAGAAGCCACATTATTGGTTTAGGTTTTTGAAACCACAAGTTAACATGTATATGATGCTCTCGGTCAACAACATACATATAATGGTGCACAACATTTCCATAAGACTAGGCCCATAACTATTCACATAAAAGTGCCATACATTGGCCCAAAACATTCAGCATACATGTACAAGCATAAAAGCCATCCATAAGCCCATACATAACTTGGCATACAATCCCAACAAAAGCATCACAAGTCTAGGCATCAAGGACTACACATATGTACACAAAAAGGGTAATCTACCTAGAGTCCCACATGGCTACATGCCATGAAACCGAAAGCTAAACATGCCAAGTTTTTACATACCCAGACCATTAATGGTCAAACAGAACTTTAAGAACTCCATACAAAAGCACACACTGCAACACCAACCCAATTGCCTGATTCATTGTCATGAAAGTAAATACTATGATCAGAGCCAGAGTCCAAGTATCCATAGCTTTCCTAGACAAGTCTCCAACTACAGCCTGCATACTTATCACATAAGTCTCGGCCAACCAAAAATATAAGACTTGTAATGTACTAGAACTAATAAGCCAAGCACACATTGGCACACACCTTGGAAAATAAGCAAACAAGCACTAAACACAAGTACAGAGCAAACTAGTGCTACTCAGGCCCAATGTCTTTGCCTGAAAATAAAAGGATGGGCAGTGAGTAAAACTCAGTAGGACTCACTTATATATATTCAACTCTAATAAGAGTCTATTTAGTTAAGCTGAGTATACACTCAAGCTTAACCTCCTGATGGCGTTGGGCTGGCCATCGTTTGTGTTACCGCCGTGGCTACACGACGGGGGTACCAGGGACTTCCTTTGGGAGGTGGAGCGTGGCCGTCTGCTGGTGGATAGCCGTGGCCGTGAAGGGTTTCCGGCGCTGAAGAGAGCCTGAAAGGTGGACACCCCCAAGTCATTTAGCCTGAAACATACAGAAAATAGGGGTTAGGAGGTCCCCGGAGTGGTTTTCCGGGGAGGAGCCTCTGACGCCCAAGTCAGTTCCTCTAAATGGAAAAAAGATGGCATGAAATAGACTAGCAGCGAAGAATTTTCCAGCATGCACATAAGGGAAAGAATCTCGCCAGAGGCATTTTTCTGCCTGTCTAGAGGGAAGGAGAGGAGAAAGCTAGAACTCTGAAGCCCAAAAAAGCTCCTGCTCCCTTCCTGTCCGGCCCCCCTACCATGAGTTTTTCCTGCTGTTAAATAGGAGAAAAAGAGACCTTCTGATTGTGACACGTGTATGGACGGATGCCATCCGTACCTCTAAGCAGCATAGTGGTCAGGAATACACAGGCTTTCTCGAACAGTGGTTTGTTGAGAAGCGTGTCTCCGTATGTCAGAGCACGGACTACAGTGGCCTGTCAGAATGCTTGAGGTCAACATCTAGTGTGTACGGGCGAATACGTCAGAGACTCCCTCGCATCACTCATCGTTCTTCCGAGGTCCCTTCGGCCGTCGTTACTTTTCAAGGGAATGAGCAAGGACCTCTCCTCGGGGAAATACCGTCTTCTTCGGGGTGTTCCCATTCTTTCGAAGTCGGTTCATTGGTCCTCTGATGGGGAGGCGGTATGGTAACTTTCCGAGGTTGTAGGTGCTATGTGTTTGGCCCATTCTTCCGAAGTTAGTGGCCAGTGCTCTGGCACTTCGGCCATCACCTCCCAATAGCTAGCTTTACCTGCAAAACAAACACAAAGACAAGGAAAACCAAGCATATACATATACAAGATAAATAATCATGGCATAAAATCCACAATTCCTTAAGTGGGGTTAGCAAGCACATGGAAAACACCAAAGCACACAAGAACACACACACACTCCACATTTTGCTCTCGGCCCAAATAATCATGCATGTACCCATGTGCACATTGCGCACAAAACACCATCAAACCATCCACTTCCACTTAGAGCTCCAAAATGCTAAGCAAATAGGCCACATTCACTTGCATTTCTAGTACATGTACATTAGTTAATTAGCTAATCAACAATTCAACCGAGTGAAAACTCAATAGCCCATCAAGCAACTAAGGTCATTTGGCAAATTTCAACCATCACTTAGTCACTCTAAACACTTGAACCATGGTAATTCACCAAGCAATATCAAGTGTTAGTGAACCCTACCTCAATAGCTTTCGGTCTCAAGCCAAACTTCAAATGCCCAAGTGTTCTTCAATCACAATGCCTACCATAACAATACATAGGCATCAACAACACTTACTCATGGACTAACTACCATGATTTCAATGAAGAACACTACAATATACAAGCTTAAGCTCTCGGTCACAATGCCCAATTCCACATATTTGTGTTATCCATCAAACTAACTCATTACATGATCATCTAATCATCAATGAACATCACTCATGGCATCATTACCATGTAACCAAGTGAATAACACTCAAGTACACTAATCCAAGTTTTCGGCCAAAATGCCCATTTTCACACAATAGTGTTCTTCATCAAACTAGCCCATTACATAAACACCTAATCATTAATGATCATTGTTCATGGCACCCATACCATGTAATCAAGTAACCAACACCAAATTACACTACTTCAAGCCCTCGGCCATAATGCCCATTGCCAAACACTAAGGTTCTTCACCCATCCAATCCAACATACTATCACCTAATCATCATTAATCAAAGTTCATGGCACCATTACCATGCAATTAGATGAAGAACATAGGATTACCTCAAAATGAGCTTCTCGGCCAAATGCTAACTTGCACACATTGATGTTCCTTGCTCAAAATAGCCTTAACCCTAGCTTGAATAAGCTCGGCCTTCCTTGAATCTCCAAGAACAAGGCTTGATTCCAAGCAAGCAAAGGCCGAAACAACCTTCTCCAAGCTTGAATCCTTCAATGCCTTTACGATTTCTTGAATTCAAGGCCAAATGGTGGATGAACTCTCAAGAACAACTCTCGGTCAAGTGAAGAGCAAAGAACCCGAAATGGCAAAGTATTGGTCTTGACTAGTTTCGGCCGAAAGACTTGTATTTTAGTTAGCTAAAATGGTAACTTTTGCTTCCATTTCTTTGCATGAAACAATGTAGCCCCCACTCCACATGAACACAAGGCCGCCACTTAAACTTGTGTCTAAATGGACATTTAACTCACTTCATGGCCTATAATGCCATGTACACATCAAACACAAGTACCAAAGTGCTTTAATTCCCCATGTGTAACCGGCCATGTAACTAGAATAAAGACTAGTTAATTTAACTAGTTAACTAGTGAATAGTTCTTTAGTGGTAGACAAGACTTGACTAGCAATCATTATTGTCTACTAGTTTTGGTCTAGTCTTGCACTAGTCATCTAATAAACTTGCATGGCCGAAATGATCAACTTAAAGTTTATAGCTTTAACTGTACGACTCATTCAAGTGTACAATTTGATCCCCTTTCTCTATTTCCTATATGTTTTTTTTCCATAGTCTAGTTTCTATGTGCAGTTTAGCCCTGAAAATTTTCAGCTTTACAGAGAGACCACTATACTAGTTTCCATAGTTCTCCTTATCCTTCCTTTATGCTTTTCTTTGTTCTCATTTGTTTTTCTTGGCCTAAGCCAAGCACTTAAGAGGTACCTAACAACTTCGGCGTCTCTGTCTTCGAGGGCCTTTCTCCCTCGAAGGGTGAATGGTGCTTCTCCCCGAAGCTGGTTCGGTCGCCTTCCCGAAGGAGGCGCTGCGTTGCCTCCCGAAGTTGGAATTCATGAGCTACCGAGGCCGTGTGCCTTAAGTATATGATTTCCTTCACTCCAGAGTCCTTTCCGAGGTCATATGCCTCCGATGTATGGCTCTCTCTTTTCCGTGGTCGGTGGGTATACAAGGTGATAGCACTTCGGCTATCAAGGCGGCATTGTTGGCGAAGATAGGCTAGAAGGGGAAATGCGTAAAAGTGAAAAGATAGAAACTGAGGATATAGAGTTAGTTCCTGGCCCAAGCACCCAAGTTGGGAAGTAATTGGACAAAGGTGAAAAAGAAATACTTGTATCCCTTTTATCAAAGAACAAAGATCTATTTGCTTATTCCCCAAAGAATATGCCTAAAATAAATTTGGATATAATGCAATGTTGTCTAAAAGTTTGTCCCAAAGCAAAGCCTGTTCGGTAGAAAAAGCATAGCATCTCATTACATAAGAAGAACTTCATCAATAAAGAAATTCAATGACTGTTGGAAGCCGGTATAATAAGGGAGGTAAAATACCCTAACTGGCTTAGCAATATCGTCGTTGCCACCATGGAAGGGAGTTGAAAACTCTGAATGTGTTTCGACTTCCAAAATATCCTCTACCTTCAATTGACTAGTTGGTAGATTACATTGCCAAATATGGACTATTCAGTTTCTTCAACGCATTCAATGGGTTCCACCAAATTCAGATGAACCCTAAAGATAAGGAAAACACTGCATTTGATGCCCAGCAACATCTTCGTTGGGTGACATTATGACTTCGGGAGGGTCTTCTTGAAGGGACGAACGTCTAGAGCAAAGGTTTCCCAGAGGAGCATGCCTGAAATGCTCAGAAAAAAAAAGGTTAGGAGGTCCCCGGAGTATTTTTCCGGGGAAGAGCCTCTGACGCCTAAGTCAGTGTTCTGAGGGGAGATAGGGGAAGAGCACTAAGGGGTTAGAAGGCCTTGCCTGCTTGTGTGTTCTCAGGGAGAGAGGGTCCGATCCTTGCCAGGGCCTGTTTGCTGGTATTTAAAGGAGTGCCCAGCCCGTTTAGTTCATGACACGTGTTCGGCCGGATGCTTTCTGTACCTTCGGGCGTAGGGGACAGGTAGCCGTTTATAGGCCCCTGGAGTCTTGGACTGAGACAGGTTGTGACAAGACTCGAACGACATCGGCGCATCAGACCGCCGTTTGAGGCGGCTTGTAACGCCTGTGGGCGACATGTCAGAGGCTCCTTAAATGCTCATGCCGTACTCCCGAGGTCCTTTGGGCGAGGCCGTCCGTTGGTACGGATGCCCTTCTTCTGGAATTTTGCCCGTAGTTCGGGGATTTCCCTGGTTCGGGGGTTCCGCCTTCAGGGAGAGACTCTCCTGCTTGCAATAGCTGGTTCTTTATCCCCGAAGACGATCCATTTGGTCCCCCGGGGGAACCGGCAACATCTTTGAAATTCCTGACGTTGTAGCCGAAGTTCTGAGTTCGGGGCATTTGACTTCGGTCCTTCCGAGGTTAGTGTTAACGCTTTCTTCGGATGACGCCAGGTTTCCTGGCCACGCTTTTGGCGGAAAGTATGTAGTGAAAGAGGCGATAGCCCTTCGGCTATCAGCATTCATAACCGATGTGGGAATGTAGTGTTGTTGAAGAATGTCCTTTGGCCTGAAGAATGCAGGAGCAACATATCAAAGGCTAATGAACAAGGTGTTCGACTCCCAGATCTGGAGAAATATGGAAGTGCATGTCGATGATATGATAGTGAAAAGCAAACTACTAGATGATCATATCACAGACTTACAAGAAACCTTCTAACAAATCCAGATGTTTAGAATTCATCTCAACCCTAAAAGAAATGCGTATTCGGGCTAACAGCTGGTAAGTTCTTTGCTTTCATGGTATTTAAGAGAGTCATAAGTGCAAACCTAGAAAAATTTAAGATCTTGCTCGGATCATGAACTCCCACTACCATCAAAGATACTTAAAGGCTTACTGGAAGAATAAGGGCACCTAGCAGGTTCATATCCAAATATGGGGATTAGTGCCAACCTTTGTTTAAGGTACTCACCAACAAAGCAAAAAGTGATGATAAGCCAGGTGCCAAAGAACACCCTTGGAATGAAGACGTTTAAAAGGCTTTGGATGAACTAACGAATTACTTTTCCCGATTACCGACACATTGGCAACCTAGGGAGGGGGAACCCCTCATACTTTACCTTGCCATTAGTGAAAAGGCTGTTAGTTTGGTGCTTGTTCAGGGAGAAAGAGCAAAGCAATGGCTAGTATATTATATTAGAAGTCCTTGCATGAAACTGAAGTAAGATACCCAAAATTGCAAAAAGCAATCTATGCCTTAGTCATGGCAAGTAGAAGACTTTGGCCTTACCTCCATGGACACTCCACTGCAGTGTGAAGTAAACTACCTCTTCAATATATCATGAAGGTTGATCATTTAGGCCGATTGTCAAAGTGGTGCATGGAGCTCAGTGAATATGACATTACATATGAACCAAGGAAGGTGATAAAAGCCCAAGCTCTGGCAGACTTTATAGCAGAATTACCAGAAAGCGAGGATACCTTGGGTAATTTTGGAGGCAAGGATCCTGAGTGGATGTTGCTCGTAGATGGTGCTCCGGGCTCATAACACCAAGGTGCTGGTATAATAGTTTGAGGGCCTGAAGTTATGGAGGCATCGAACGCCATCAGATTTGGACTCAACGTCACGAACAATATTGTTGAATATGAAGCTCTCATAGTGGTCCTACGATTGGCGAAAAGAAATGGTGAAAGAAACCTAAAGGCCTATAGTGACTCATAACTAGTAGTTCAACAGATGATAAGGGAATATGGAGCCAAAGACCTAAAATTGGCAAAGTATCACAATCTCGTCAAAGAAATTAATCCAAGAATTTGACAAGATACAAATAAAAAAGGTACCTGGTCGGTCGTCGAAACCGCAAAAATAATTCTGGTATCCCTAACAACTCCGAATAAATAAATTTGTAGTCTAGCAGTGAAAAACAGGTCGAATCCCAAAGGAAATTTTTTACTGAAAGTTTCCTGTCAGAAAACTGAAATAAAAGATTGGGGTTTTCTTAAAACGAATGCTGAAATAAATTGACTGTAGAATCAAAACAAAATTAACCAATACTAAAAACGCTCAGTTCAGGGTTGATTATCCATTCCAATCACGGAGTTGATCATCGAAAGAAAATATTTCCTCAACTCAAGCAAATAAACAGGACTCTCTTTAAAGCTAAAAAGAACCCTAAGAATTCAGCAGTAAAATTAACCAGAAGAAGCTTCAGATTAATTTCTTAATTTTGAGTAACTAGATATTCAAAAGCAGTTTCTAATTATCTCAAAATCAACATTAAGATCAATGCACCAAAAAATTTATTCCATGCAACAATCCAAAAACTTGAACAATTTAACCTGTCTTACTTCTTCATATGAACTAACTAGAAATAAAAGTAATCTCCAATCAATTCACTTGCTTCTAATTGAATTCTTTACCTAAGAAGTTGAAAGAAAATTAAGTTGCAGAACCAATTCAACAAGCGAGAACAGGAAAATTAATTGCAATAACTCTGAACAACAAAGAAGTAAATACTTGAAATTAAAGAAAGTTTACGCAAGAAAAATTAATCCTCACAACCGGTATTGGCGATAAAAATCGTCCCTAGAATTGAATCAGAAAATTACTCAACCATGATCGGAAGAGAAACAAAAAATAATAATAGAAGAAAAATTTAAAAAAAACCGTGAAAACAATAAAGCTGGAGATTGGGGGGGTGGCGGCGGTAGCCACGCTTAAAAACCAAAGAAAACTAAAACCTATGGCTAAACTCATAAAAACTCTCTAAACTTTCTATATGATTACAAAATTACCCCAAACAAATAAAAAGATTCAAAATAACTATAAAGATTCAAAGTTGTCAGTCAAGCAATACTCCAGGACATCAGTAGCAACTTTAAGCTGATATTCGACCTTGATGCAGCAATTATTTCTCAAAACTCAAAGAATAAAAGTTGTAGATATATTTCTTATCTTCGAAACGAAACCTTAATCATATAAAACGGACATCTACAGCCAAAGATATGCCCAAAATACTACAGTTGCTTTTGAACCGGCGGTGACTCATAAATCGCGATTTTGAAGCCGAATTTGACCCTCTTAACGTACAAACTGGGTTTCATGGTCTGAATGTGATTTGTAGCTCCAGATGTTAGCTTTCCAATAATTCAAGAATCACTCCATTCCAATCTCTGTAGCTCAAGAGATGATTTTTCTACCAGAACATCACCAATCTGTCAACATCCTGAAAGAGGACAACCAAATTAAAACTTGTAAAATGGCAAATTAAATTCACTTTCAATCAATTAAGTCCAGATATGCTCTAAGCTAAAAAACATACTTAAAATATATATTTAAGGTTCAAAACATTTTAAAACATACTAAATATGAGAAAAATAAATATAATAAATATAAGCATATCAAATTTCCTCACACTTAGCTTTTGCTCGTCCCGGGCAAAACTCAAAATAGAAACATACTTTTGAGCTAAAATAAGTAAGATAATTTCATATCCAAAGGTCTAAAAAAACTTAGCAAGAGGAATTAAGTACAAAATCTAATCGGCAATAGTAACTCAAAACTAAATAAGTTCTTGAAAACAATTTCCTCTCAAGCTAGCAACAATCATCGTGAAAAATCTGAGAAAAACATCAAACTTTTGTACGAAGTAAAGAGAACAAACCAGGTAGATAAGAACTCAGAAAGTACCACCGGTCTTACCACAAACCCATGAAAAACAAGAGATTAAATGAGAATTTACTTTTTTTTTATTTGACTTGATTTTTTTACTTTTTTTTTGTTTTGTCTTTTTCTTGTGTTTCGCCGTTTAGCGAGTGTATAATAGGGGCTCTACCATACCCAAGCTACTAACTCGACACAACTCCAAAATGGTCTTTGACCAAACTCATATTCTTACTACCTTTTCGAGCAGTGATCGACTATTGCCTTAGGAGAAGACCCCAACCTACTTCAATACCCAGAACAGCGGATTAGCAAATCTTTTTTTTTTTCAGAATGCAACAAGTCAAACAATTTTTATTTTTATTTATTTTTTTTCTCAAGTGATTCAAATCATCCATCAACCTAACAAACCACATATTCAACTTAATAAGCTCATATCTCACAAGGTTTAAATCAATGTACTAAGTACACAAATTTAATGGAAAAATCAGCTTCTTAAGATAACCATAAACTAGCTTGATCAAAAATTGCAACAACAACAATTTAAAAATAAAATTTGGGAGTTGCATAAAGACTAATAAATTACTAACTCAACACTCAAGCTAAGCATTCAAGAATCAAAAAGGTGAAATCATCTAGCAATTCAAATCGATGCTCAAAAGTATGAATAAAAAAATTTTAGTTCAAAATTTTGACAACAGAAAATGATGGCTCAAGCTACCCACTCCCCCACACTTAAATCAAACATTGTCCTTAATGTTTACAATAAAAGCACAAATGGGGAAAAAAAAAGGTACCGCCCTGAAAGGTGATTTCACAATAATCTATTGCCCAGAATTTGACTTCAGCTTACTGCCCCATATGGTTCAGTTCACCTCCAGCTTAAAAAAGATATTGCCTGACCAAGAAAATTAGTTGTGAGCATAAGGAAACCTAAAAAGTAAAAGCTGGAAAATAAAAATAAAAATAAAAGAAAGAAAAAAAATCCTAATTGTTCGTGGCACAAAACCACGATTGGGTTGCCTCCCAAAAGCACCTTTCTTTATTGTTTTTGGCTAGACAACCTGCTTCTTGCATCAACCTGACTCGTAGATAGGAGCAACCAAGTGAATTTCCTCCATATAAGAGAACAATATTTTCAAGAAAAGGTTTCAACCGATGGCCATTCACTTTAAAAACTTTGTTAGTCTCCAAACTTTCAATTTCAACAGCACCATATGGAAAAGTATTCACTACAACAAATGGACCAATCCATCTAGATTTCAACTTACCTGGCATGAGCTTCAACCTTGAATTAAAAAGCAATACCTTTTGACCTTTAAAAAATTGTTTACGATTCAGCCGCTTGTCATAAAGGTACTTTGTGTGCTCCTTATACATGCTAGCATTGTCATATGCTTCCAACCTGATTTCTTCCAGCTCTTGAAGTTGCAACTTTCTTTCTTTTCCAATTTCTTTCAGATCCAAGTTGCACTGCTCAACAGCCCAAAAAGCACAATATTCAATCTCCATAGGTAAATGAAACAACTTACCAAAAACTAAACGATACAGTGACATCCCAATTGGTGTTTTATATGCTGTCCGGTAAGCCCATAGTCCATCCTCCAAGCGCAGGCTCCAGTCTTTCCTGTTATGATTGACTGTTTTCTCCAAGATGCTTTTTATCTCCCGATTTGAAACTTCAGCTTGCCCGTTAGTTTGTGGGTGGTAGGCAGTGGCTACTCGATAGTGCACCCCATATTTCTTCATTAATGCTTCAACAGTACGGTTGCAAAAATGTGTACACTGATCACTAATAATTGCTTTAGGAATCCCAATGTCACACCTCACTCAGGCCCTGGCCTATAAGTTTCTAAACTAACTTACAAGCCCAACTCTAAATCAAGTTCCTAGCTCTCGGCCAAGCAATCAATGGCAACTTTAAGTCTTATTTTCTTAAGTTAAGAGGCTTAGGAGGTGGCCCAGGTGGCTTTTGAAACAATTCGAATAACAACTTGCAGCAAAGGCAAGGCCCAATGTCACTAACTTGCACAACAAGCAGGGTTAAAATTGATTACTTGCATATCAAGCAAGGCAACACTTAATGCAATTTTAAGTGCATACATGGTGTGCAATCAAGTGTACTACTTATATGGCAACCAAGAAGCCTACAATGTTGGTTTAGATTTGGAAAACTACAAGGTAATATGCATGGTGCTCTCGGCCAACAATCATACATATAATAGTGCACCATAATTTCATAAGTTTAGGCCCATAACTATTCACACAAAAGTGCCAACTTTGGCCCATAATATTCAGCACATAAGTCCAGGCATAATGTCATCCATAAGCCCATACATAACTTGGCATCCAAGATCCATAAAACGTCATCAAACTAGGTATCCAAGACTACACATATGTACAAACCAAAAGGTAGTCTACCTAGCATCTATCATGGCTATATATGCCAAGCATCCATAAGTTGTTCATGCCAAGTTACATACAACCCAAGACCATACTCCTAATGGTCAAATAAAACCTTGAGAATCCCATACAGAAGTACACACTGCAACACCAAGCCTATGGCCATATTCATGGTCATAAAGGTGAATACCACAATCAGAGCTAAAGTCCAAGTATCCATGCTCTCCTAGACGGTTCCCACTCTACAGCCTACAAACTTAAAACATAATTCTCAGCCAACCAACAACAAGACTTGTAATGAACCCAAAAGTAGTAAGCCAAGCACACATTGGCACATACCTTGGAAACTAAGTAAATAAACACTAAGCACCCACACAAAGCAACTTAGCACTATTCAGGCCGAACGTCCTTGCCTGAAAATAAAAGGATGGGCAGTGAGTAAAAACTCAGTAGGATTTACTCATATATATATCCAACTCAAAATTGAGTCTAATTAGTTAAGCTGAGTATTCACTCAAAGCTTAACCTCCCGTTAGCTACTTCAACCTGCAAAACAAACACAAAGACAAGAAAACCAAGCATATACATATACAAGATAGATAACCGTGGCAATTAATCCATAGGTGGGGTTAGCATGCACAAGGAATCACCAAAGAGCATAAGTACACACACACACTCCACAATGTTGCTCTCGGCCATATAAACCTTACATGTACTCATGTGCATTCTTGCACACAAACCATTACCAATATACCATTTCCACTTAAAGCTCCCGAAATGCCAAGCAAATAGGCCACATTTACTTGCATTTCTAGTACATGTACACTAGTCAACTAGTTAATCAACATTTCAACCGAGTATAAACTCTAAGCCCATCAAGCAACTAAGGTCATTTGGCAAATTTAACCATCACTTAGCCACTGTAAACACTTGAACAATGGTGTATATTACCAAGCAAAATCAAGTGCCAGTGAACCCTACCTCAATAGCTCTTGGTCACAACCAAGCTTTAAGTGCCCAAGTGTTCCTCAACCTCAATGCGTAGCATAACAACACATAGGCATCATCAACACACAATCATGGATTAAACTACCATGTCTCACGTGAAGAACACTAAGATACACACACTTAAGCTCTCGGCCAACAAGGCCCAATTTAATATACATGTGCTACCCATCATTCTAACACACCACATGATATTCTAATCATCATCGAACATCATCCATGGCATTATTTCCAATTAACCAAGTGAAATGCACCATTCCACTTTAATCCAAGCTTTCGGCCAAAGTGCTTATTTCACATAATAGTGTCCTTCACCAACTCACTCAACATACATAACACCAAATCATCAATGACTATTGTTTCATGGCATCATCACTATGTATTCAAGTAATGGACAGCAATTTATATTGCTTCAAGCCCTCGGCCATATAGTCCAACTTCACATACCAATGTTCTTCATCTTTCCAAACTAACATATGACCATCAAGTCATCAACTAACATTACTCATGGCATCAATGCCATCTAAACACAAGAAGAACATGATTTACCTCAAAGTATCCTTTTCGGCCAAACTCAAATTTTCTCAACTTGTTGTTCTCCTCTCCAATTTGCCTAGCACAACATCAAATAGGCAACAATAACACTTAGTCATGGATTAATTTCCATGAAAATGAAGAAGAACACCAAGTTTATTCACCAAACACATTCGGCCAACAATCCATTTTCCAAACCGAGACATTTCTTGCTCATTTAGCTTAATATAACTTCAATTGAGCACTTAGGTTCCTTGTACATGGAAGAACTACCATGAATTCAAGGAAATTAACAAGGTTACCTCAAGAACCCTAGCTCAAATAGGCTCGGCTCTTCTTGATTCTTCAAATCCAAGCTTGAAATTGAAGTAGTCTAGCACCGAAATCAAGCTCCCAAGCTTGAATCCTTCAAGTGTCTTCAAGATTCTTGGATTCAAGACCAATTTGTGAAGGAACTCTCAAGAACACACTTAGCCAAAGAAGAACAAAGGAAGCCCGAAATGTGCTAAGTGAATGAGCTTTACTAACTCGGCTGAAATGGTTTAGGTTTTAGTTAGCTAAATACTTGCTTTTGCCTTCCATTTTCTTGCATGAAGCAATGATGCCCTTACCCTCATAAGATCACAATGCCGCCCTTGAAACTTATGTCTGCTATGTCATTCGAGTCCCATCTTGGCCCATTATGCCAAGCACAAGACAACACAAGTACCAAGGTGTCATAGTACCCAAGCATAACCGGCCATGTAACTAGACAAACAACTAGTTAGTTTAACTAGTAACTAGTGAATAGTACACTAGTGGTAGACAAGATTTTGACTAGTAATCATTGTTGTCTCCCACAATTTGGCTTAGTACACTACTAGTCCACATAACTTTTGCATGGCCAAAACTTCCAATTCCAAGTTTGTAGTTTTAATTGTATCACTTACACAAGTGTACAATTTGATCCCCTTTCTTGGATTTCTGCTTGTTTTTCCATAGTTCCTTCCCATGTGCATTTAGGCCCTGAAAGTCTCCAGCTTTACTTATAGACCACTGCACTAGACTCCATAGTTCTTCTTACTCTCCCTTTCTGTTTTCTCTTATTTCCTTGGTTCTCCTTGGCCTAAGCCAAGCACTTAGGAGGTGCCTAACACCCAAACCTACTGAAAATGTTAGACTTGAGAAATCCTACAACAACCTTAGAATCATTAGTATTATTAGCCTTTGCTTCTACCCATTTCAAAACATAATCCACAGCAAGCAATATGTAAACACATCCAAAAGAGTTAGGAAAGGGTCCCATAAAATCCATTCTCCATACATCAAAAAGCTCACATCCTTTTGTAACAGCCTGGTTAAAGGTTGTGCAATCTTTGAGAAATCCTTTATGAAATGCCTGTAAAAACCTACATGGCCAAGAAAGCTATGAATCTCTCGCTCATTAGTAGGATAGGGTAAGTAGGCAATTAGGTCCACCTTGGCTTTGTCAACTTCAATACCCTTGGATGAAACTACATGACCCAAAACTATTCCCTGCTGAACCATAAAATGACATTTTTCATAATTCAGGACCAAGTTTGTGTCAATGCAGCGTTTCAAAATCATGACCAATTTATCCAAACATTGATCAAAAGAATTGCCAAAAACAGTAAAGTCATCCATGAAGATCTCAAGGCAATTTTCCAGCAAATCAGAAAAAATACTCATCATGCATCTTTGAAATGTTCCAGGGGCATTACACAATCCAAAGGGCATTCTACGATAAGCACAAGTTCCATAGGGACAGGTAAAGGTTGTTTTCTCTTGGTCCTCAAGAGCTACAGTTATTTGGTAGTATCCAAAAAATCCATCCAAGAAATAGAAAAATGACTTACCTGCCAACCTCTCAAGCATCTGGTCGATAAACAAAAGTGGGAAGTGATCCTTCCTTGTAGCTAAATTCAGCCTCCTAAAATCAATACACATTCTCCACCCATTTTGAACTTTCATAGGGATAAGCTCATTCTACACATTAGGAACAAGAGTTAGACCAATTTTCTTAGGAACAATATGTACTGGACTTACCCATTGACTGTCAGATATGGGGTATATGATCCCGTGGTCTAAAACTTTCAGAATCTCCTTTAAAACAACCTCCTTCATTGCTGGGTTTAGTTTCCACTGTGGCTCTCTTACCGGTTTAGCATCCTTTTCAAAGAGAATATGGTGCATACAAATTGAAGGACTGATTCCCTTGATGTCTGCCAGTGTCCAACCAATTGCTGTCTTGTATTCCTTCAGTACTCGCAACAGCTTCTCTTCCTGATCTCCAGTCAAATCACTTGCAATAATCACCGGTAAAGTTTCAACCTTTCCCAAGTAGGCATACTTTAGGTTTTCAGGCAAAAACTTTAACTCCAACTTTGGGGCCTGTTCAACAGAAGGCAAAACTCTTTCATAAGTACTCGGAAGTTGCAGAAATGGATCAACTAACCTGTTGGGCAATACTGGCAGCGACTGTAATGACATAATGGCCTTTTTCAAGTCATCACTAATTTCCAGCTATGCATCCCTCTTAGTTTTGCTGTTCGTCAACACAAAATCCAACTCATCTCCTACAAAATTCAGCTCGAAACTATCTTGGGCAATCGGGTCGATAATTCCCACAAGAAAAACAGATTCAAAATTTTTCAGATATTTCATAGCTTAAAAAATATTGAAAGTTACTATCTCCCCATCAAATTCAAAAGATAAAGTCCATTCATGCACATCAATTTTAGTTCTGGCTGTTTTCATAAACGGTCTACCTAGCAAAATATGAGCTGAATTCGAAGGAAACATATCATCCATATCAATAATATAGAAATCAGCAGGAAAAATTAGCTCATTTACTCGAACCAGAACATCTTCAACTACCCCTTCAAGATATGAATTAGACCTATCAGCTAGTTGAATGACTACTCTTGTGCTTTTTAAAGGTCTTAAGTTCAAAGCCTTGTAAACTGACAAGGGCATAACATTAATCGATGCTCCTAGATCTAGCATAGCTTTTTCCAACTTGAAATTACCAATTACACATGGTATAGTAAACATACTAGGATCCTTACATTTCTGGGGCAACTTCCTTTGGATTACTGCTGACACATTCTCCCTAACTTTAATTGTCTCAATAGCCTGCAGCTTCCTTTTGTTGGTGCACAACTCCTTTAGAAATTTGGAATACCGAGGAACTTGCCTGATTGCATCCAGCAGGGGTATGTTGATTTTGACCTTACTAAAAGTCTCCAGAATTTCCTACTCGGTCTCCTTTTCTTTGATTTTGCCAACCTGCTAGGAAAAGGTGGTGGAATCAAAATTTTTGATTTTGGAAAAATTGGCTTGTTACATACCTCTTAAGTTGGTGCATTAGAAGTTGCTGGTTTCAAGCCATCTTTTTCCTTTTCAGGTGCTGCCACCTTTGGCGTGGTAGTTTTTACTTCCTTGTCACTTCTAAGGGTTATGGCATTAGCGTGGTCTCTTGGGTTGATTTCAGGTTGAGATGGCAGCCTCTTTTTTTAGCTTCAATTTTATTCAACGAGGCTACCAGTTGTGAAATTTTATTCCCCAAGTCTTTGATGCTAGCCCTTGTTTCCTGCTGAAAAATTTGAGTGTTAGTGGCTAAAGCTTTTACAATATCTTCTAAAGCCATACCTGAGCTAGGTGCTTGGTTCTGTGGTGGAGGTGTTGGTTTGTTGTAACTACTAGATGGGTACTGCTGTTGATTACTTGGCTACCTATATCTCAAATTAAGGTGGTCTCTCCAACCAGGGTTGTATGGATTGGCATAGGGATCATACCTTCTTGGTTGGTTAACAAACCCACTAACCACATTCACTTGAGGTGTTGTATCCTCTTCTAATTGTGGGCACAAGTCGGTAAGGTGTCCTTCAACATAGCAAATGCCACAAACTCTAGAATTTTGAACCTGTCCCAAAGCCACTTGTCTAACAAGAGAAGTTAGTTCAGAAAGTTGAGCTTCAAGACTAGATGTTCCTACCTCATTTACCTTCTTCGGCGCATGGTCTACCCTTATCCCAAACTGCTACGAGTTGGCTGCCATTTTAGAAACAAAGTCCTTTGCTTCTTCGAGCATTTTTTCTACAAGTGCTCATCCACTTGCAGCATTTAACATGCTCCGATCCATGAACAACAGCCTTTTGTAGAAGTACTGCAGCAATAGTTGGTCGGAAATCTGGTGGTGTGGACAGCTCGCACATAGTGATGCCCAGAGACATCTTTGTTGGAAGACATTGTGACTTTGGGAGGGACTTCCTGAGGGGGAGAACGCCTGGAGCTCAAATTTCCCAAGGGAGTGTGCCTGAAAATACTCTGAAAAGAGGGTTAGGAGGTCCCTGGGGTGTTTTTCCGGAGAGGAGCCTCCGACGCCTTAGTTAGTGTCCTGAGAGGTGAAAGAGGGGGAACACTAGGAAATTTAGTGGCCTTGCCTGTTTTTGTTTCTCAAGGAGGAGGAGTCGAACCGTTTGCCAGGGCCTGTTCCCTGGTATTTATAGGAGTGCCCAGCCCATTTAGATGATGACACATTTTCGGTCGGATATTCTCTGAGTTTCTAGACGTAGGGGACAAGTAGCCGGTGGCAGGCTCCTTGAGCCTTGAACCGAGACAGGTCGTGACAAGACCTGGACGGCCTCGGTCGTGTCAGACCGCCATTTGGGGTGACATGTAATGCCTGTGGGCGACATGTCAGAGGCTCCATAAATGCTCATGCCGTACTCCCGAGGTCCTCTGGGCGAGGTCGTCCTTTGGTATGGACGCCCTTCTTCGGGAGTTATGCTCGTAGTTCAGGGAGTCCTTTAGTTAGGTGGTTCTACCTTCGGAGCATTTTCTCCTGCTTGTACGGGCTAGGCCTTTGTCCCGAAGGTGATCTGTTTGGTCCCCCGAAGGAGCCGGCAATACCTTTAGGTTTCCTAGCGTATTTGCCGAAGTCCTAACTTCGTGGTGCTCGACTTCGCTGCTGCCGAGGTCAATGACAGTGCTTCTTTTCGGCTGATGCCAGGCTTCCCAAACACAACTTCGGTGGGAAGTACGTACTGGGAGAGGCGATAGCCCTTCGGTTATCACAGGCCCCCCTCGAACAAGCTGAAGTGGAAACTTCTGTTTGTCAGCTTTCGGAGGGCGCCTCTTTGGGCCTTGGGTGTAGCACTTGTGCCGAAGACGCACCTTTCATCCGAAGATGTAGGCTGTTCAACCATAGCCTGTCCTTTGCAGTCTTCGAGGTATCCTACTTTTTCCCTTTTGCAGGTCTGTGTAACGTCGTGTCTCGTAACCAGGCATGTCAGTCTAGAGCGGCACGCCCAGGATTTAGGGATGTCAGAAGGCGTGTCCCTCTTTTGGTGCGATTGATGACACGTGGCACATTGTCATTGGCGAGGGCTGCATCGGATACAGCAGGCGCGTCTTTTCACGCTCAGTAATCAGTTATGGCGACTGTTCACCTTCGTGGGGTACTTATGACGCTGGTTCACCTACCCCCCTCGGCCTATATATATTCTTGTTCCTTCATAACCTCCTTTTGCTTCTGCTTTTGCTCTCTTCTGCCTTTCAACTGTTTTTGCATTTACTCCTGCTTTTCACGGCGGTGCTGTTGACAGAGTTTTTTCCGGCCACATTTCACGACGGCGTCTTCAAACCCAGATTTTGGCAAACCATTTGGTGGGTTTTAACTTCTTGAGTCTTCTGTTTTTCAAGCTTTTTTCTCGAGGTCATTTTTGCCTTTTTACGAACTCGTTTTTCAGCCGACATGCCTATTCCCGAGAGCTGGCAACCTCTTCTGTCTCACCCTTGCTGCACCACTCCTAAAAAACTAGAAAAATGGAAGAAAAAATTCTTCCTTCCCTCGTATGCCATTACAAGGTTGCCACGTTCTGACCAATTTAGCTTTTTGAACCATAGTAACGAGGTTACCATTTTCCGAGCCCAACTGAAGGTCGGACTTCGGTACCCTCCTCCGAAGATGATTTGTGACTTTTTCCAATTCCATGGCATTGCCGTAAATCAACTTCCGCCGAACTCGTACTGCTATTTTAACGCCTTCCTCTGTATGTGTGGCGTCTTCAAAATAGAACCCCACTTCATTATCTTTATGCAGTACTATAAGCTCTTCGTGGTCCCGAAGGGTGGCTTTTACTTTATGCTACCTCGGGGATCAGGGAGCAAAAAGTATATGTTCACTTTTGCCACTAAGGACAGCTGGCGAGGGTGGCAACAAAAGTTTTTCTTTCTGAAGATGGAGGAGGCCTGGTCGCATGTTCCGACCAAGTGGGCTCGGGGAAGGCTGGAGATGGACGTCGTAGATCCGAGGATAATGCTGACTCCCGAGTTGGCTCCCGTATTCACGGACTTCGACAGATGTATCCGAGCCATCTCCGACTGGGATTCCGAGGTCCCTTCGCGCTCTCTCTACCCCTTCCCCATCAATTGGAAGCTGATGACCGAGGAGGTTCTTCGGGAGCTAGGGGTAGTGAAGGAGCACAAGACGGACCTTGGGATGCCGGCTCCTGCCATCGCTGGGAAAGACTCCTGGCTAGTGCAACTCCTTCGGGAGGAAGTTACTTACGAAACTTTTTATGAGCGTAAGTTATCTTCAAGTCCCTTTTTTATGATTTCTTCTCGGACTCACACTGATGTCTTTTTTCTTTTCCAGAGATGGGCGACAACACTACTGCCTTCTACAAATCCCCTTTCCTCGATCAACCTGAGAAAGGTGAGCAGACGAAGAAGGCCGTCTCCCGAAGGTGGAAAGCGACTGGGGCTGGGCCTTCTTCTAAACGGGCGAAGAAGACTGTTCAACCTTCTCAGCTGGAAGTTCTTTAGGGGTTAAGCGGAGAGCTCAAAGTTGCCGCCGCTCCACTACCCGAGGTTGCTGCTATCGACGTCCCTCCTCGGAGTCCTACTTCGTCGCAGGCTCTTCTGGATGCCTTGGTAGAGGCCCCTTCTGCCGAGGAGCGGCGCAAGAGGAAAGGCAAGGGGATTTCTACCGAGGAGGTTTTGGATTCTGACGACGACGTGGCCGAAGTGCCACCAGGTTCATTTTCTAGAAAACTGTGATGCCTTCACTTTTTTGAATTTTGAGATTTACTTGCCTTGACCAACTTTTTGTTTTGCCGTGCAGGGGAGTTACTTACTCTGGGTTGGGCAGCCGAGCATGCCCGGAAGTGAGCCCTTCGGGATGCCCGTATCCTGAAGGGGAAGATCCCAAAGGAGCCTTTTTGGTCATTTATGGAGGACATGAATTTGTACTCCGGACACTGCCAGCAAATGGCCAAGGAGATCTCGAAAGGGATCCTTACCGAGGCCTCCTTTAGGGCCATTGCGGAGGCTCACCCGGGCAATGATTCCCTCGCCGTGAAAGTTTCCGAGCACGCTGCCCTGGTATGCTTTGCGCCTTTCTTTTTCCTTTTGATCTCTTCTAAGTGTTTGGCTCTCTTTTTTGCCTTACTGACTTTGCCTTTATTTCTTTGCAGCTGTTGGGGTATGCTGGTTTCCTCAGAGTTTGGGTGGCGAGGCAGACGACGTTCCGAGCTTCGGCCTTAGAGGTCATAGAAAAAACTAAGGCCATGTGCTTGGAATTGGCTGCCCAGAACACGCAGCTGGCGCAAGCTGCAGAGAAAGAAGTTGCTGCCGTTCGGGAGGAGTTCCTAAAAGAAAAAGAGGAACTTTTAAAGGACTCCTCCCAGAAAATTTATGACCTCGGCTCCCAGGTGGCGGAGCTGATCTTGGCGAACGAGGCGCATGAAAAGGAGAAGTCAGAGGGTGAGGTTCTCCTGGCGAAGGTGCTTGCTGAGAAGGCTGCGCTCCAAGTCGAGGTTGATTCTTTGAAGAAGGAGCTGAATAAGAAGAAGATGAAGGCACTAAAGAAGGAGGTCGCAGATCTGACGAAAGACCTTGAGGACCATGGGGTCGAGAAGGATAAATCCGACCAGATGACCAAGGTTGGTTTCCAGGACAGGTTTTGCCTCGCTCGACACCAAGTTCTTCAGAGGTTCCCAGATCTGGACCTCTCTTTCTTGGAGGCCCTAAACATTCCCGAGGGGCCTCGGTGGTCTTGGTCCAAGGTTGAGCACCTGAACTTGCCTTCTTCTTTCCTGGCGCCAAAGGTGGTGGAAAAGGACGTAGGAGCTGGTGGCTCCCGGGACGTCGAGATTCCTTAGTTTGTTCTAGGATCCTTTGCCTTCTTTTCCTTCTTTTTTGTACTTCTCCCTTTGGCACTCCTTCTTCTCTGTAAGCAAATTCATTTCAATAAAGACTTTTTATTTTTAGAAAATTTGGCTAAGTCTTTTTGCGGGATTTTTCATTTCCCATTGTCCCAAACACGTTCGCTCAAGGGACTTCAGAAAATCATATCTGCGCTCGTTTCAGTGATCACCTTTGCGGAATTCTGACTTGTACAATTTATGCTTAGGAACTTTTCTGAGAAACTTTTGTACTTAGAATATTTTTTTCTAATTTGTACAATAGCATTTTCCCATCGAAATCCTAAGCATAGAACTTTTTCAAGGCGTCTGAATGCCAAGTATTTTTCAATTCTACACCTTCGGGATCGCCAAGTTTGTACACCCCTTTTCACACTTCGGCAAGTACTAGGTAAGGTCCTTCTCAATTTGTGCGGAGTACCCCGTGGGATGGCCTTCGGGGTGCAAATTCAGCCTTTCAGAGAACGAGGTCTCCTCTCTTGATTCCCTTTGGCCTGGCCCGTAAGTTTATGGCCACAGCCACTCTTTGCTGAAAAACTTTTCTTCTCAGTTCAGCTATTTCTCTGTGTTCGCCGATGAGGTCGAGCTTGGTCCTCACACCGAGGTCATTTCCACTTTCATCAAATACTTGCACCCGCACTGATGGTCGCACTTCCTTGATTGGGATGATGGCCTCTATACCGAAAACGAATGAAAAAGGCGTTTCCCCTATGGCTCTTCAGGGTGTTGTTCGGTAACTCCATAATACGCTTTGAAGCTCTCCTGGCCATTTCCCTTTTGCTTCCCCCAGTCTCTTTTTCAGACCATCTTTTATGGTCCTATTAGATACTTCTACCTGCCCATTGCTTTGGGGGTGAGCTACTGGGGCGAAGTGCATTTTTGTTCCGAGGTCACTAATAAATTCCTGGAAACCCTTGTCTATAAACTGGGACCCATTATCAGCTACTAGTACCCTCGGTATGCTGAATCTGCATACAATGTTCTTCCATACAAACTTTTGCACCTCTTTTGCCGAGATAGTCGCCAGGGTTCTACCTCGACCCATTTGGAGAAATAGTCTACTGCTACCACGCAGAACTTCACGCCTCCAGGTGCTGTTGGGAGCAGCCCAATGAGGTCTATGCCCTAGACTGCGAAGGGCCAAGGATAGTCAGCCGAAGTTACTAATTTCGAGGGTGTCCTCTGGATATTCGGGTGCCTTTGGCAATTACCACATTTCTGGACGAACTGCCTAGCGTCCTTTCTCAGGGTAGGCCAAAAGTATCCTTGGCGAAGTATTACTGCTGCCAGGGCGTTGGTTCCGATGTGCGAACCACAAGTGCCTTCGTGTACTTCTTCGAGGATCATTTCAGTATCCTCTTCGCCAACACACCTCTGTAGTGGATTTGCATATCCCTGCCGATATAATTCTTCGCCAATTGGGAAGAATCGACCGGAGCGTCTTCGTACTTTTGCAGCTTCACTGGGGTCTTCGGGGAGCGTATTGCCTGTGAGATATCTTTTTATTGGGTCTTTCCAGCTTTTACCCGAAGTTACTATGCTTAGGACTGTGATGCCTGGGTGGTTTAGCACCTCGGTGCATGTTTTTGATTTTTCCAAGCAATCTGCCTCGGCATTATCTCATCGAGGTACGTTTTCGATTCGTACGGTGTCGAACTCCTGGATGAGCTTTGCTACCAATTCATGGTATTTTGCCAAGGTTGGGTCCTTTGCCCCGCAGTCTCCTGCCGTTTGCCGAACTACCAGCTGGGAATTGCTGTGGGCTTTCAAGTTTCTTATGGCAATTTTTCTGGCTAGGCGCAATGCTGCTATGAGGGCTTCATACTCAGCCATATTGTTGGTGACGTTAAAGCTGAACTTGATAGCCTTCATTACTTCTAGGCCTTCGGGACCTCTAATAATTACCCCAGCTCCCTGGTGTTCGGACCTGTGTCACACCTCACTCAGGCCCTGGCCTATAAGTTTCTAAACTAACTCACAAGCCCAATTCCAGAATTATGTATCTAGCTCTCGGCCAAGCAAGTAGTGGCAACTTTTAAGTCTTATTTTCTTAAGTTATGAGGCCTGGAAAGTGGCCCAGGTAGCTTTAAAGAGATCCATTACCAACTTGCAGCAAAGGCAAGGCCCGATACCCCTAACTTGCACAACAAGCAAGGTTTACTTTGGTTTCTTGCATAACAAGCAAGGCAACATTTAATGCAACTTGAAGTGCATACATGGTGTGCAATCAAGTGTACTACCTATATGGCAACCAAGAAGCCCACAAAGTTGGTTTCAGATTTTGAAAACCACCAGTTGTATGTGCATGATGCTCTCGGCCTACTAAAGTACATACAATTGTGCACAACAATTTCACAAGTTCAAGTCCATAACCATTCACATAAAAGTGGCAACTTTGGCCCATAGTATCCAGCATACATAAGCAAGCATAATGCCATCCATAAGTACATACATAACTTGGCATACAAAACCAACAAAGTACTACAAGTCTAGGCATCAAGGACTACACATGTAAACACAAAAAGGTAGCCTGCCTAGCAACCAAAACATGGCTACACATGCCATGAATCCAAAAGATGTCCAAGCCAAGTTATTACATACCCAAACCCCTAATGGTCAAACATGACCTTAAGTATGCCATACAAGAGCACACACTGCAACACCAACCCGATAGCCTGATTCATGGTCATGAAGGAAAATACTATGATCAAAGCCACAGTCCAGGTATCCATAGCTCTCATAGACAAGTCTCCAACTACTGCCTGCAAACTTAACCTATAAGTCTCGGCCAACCAAAGTAAATAAGACTTGTAATGAACCCAAATTGACAAGCCAAGCACACATTGGCACATACCTTGGGAATTAAGCAGAATTAGTGCAAACACAAGCACAACAAGCAAACACTACTCAGGCTGAATGTCCTTGCCTGAAATAAAGGAATGGGCAGTGAGTATAACTCAGTAGGATTCACATTTATATACATATACAACTCAAATGAGTCTATTTAGTTAAGCTGAGTGTTCACTCAAAGCTTAACCTCCATTTTGGTTAGCTCAACCTGCAAAACAAACACAAAGACAAGAAAACCAAGCATATACCTATGCAAGATAGATAACCATGGCAATAATTTCATAAATGGGGTTAGCATGCACAAGGAATCACCAAAGCACACAAAACACACACACACTCCACCAAAGTGCTCTCGGCCATATAAGCCATACATGTACCCATGTGCATTTTTGCACACAACCTTACCAATATACCATTTCCACTTGGAGCTCTTAAAATGCCAAGCAAATAAGCCACATTTACTTGCATTTCTAGTACATGTACACTAGTCAATTAGCTAATCAACAAAACAACCAAGTATAATCATTAAGCCCATCAAGCAACTAAGATCATATGGTAGATTTTAACCATCACTTAGCCACTCTAAACACTTGAACCATGGCACATTACCAAGCAACATCAAGTGTTAGTGAACCCTACCTCAATAGCTCTCGGTTTACAATCAAGCTTCAAGTGCCCAAGTGTTCCTCAACCTCAATGCCTATCAAATCAATCACATAGGCATCAACATACACACTCATGGATTAAACTACCATGACTTACATGAAGAACACTAAGATACACACACTCAAGCTCTCGGCCAAAAGGCCCAATTTTATATATCGGTGATGATCATAAAGGTTTAGTCGATTCACCGACAATCTTGTCACTTGGGTAGCAATGATGTGTTGCTAGACACCGCTCATTGCTTATGATCATAAATGTGATTTATGATCATTGCCAACATGGCAAGAGCCTATTGGGTCACACACATAGAGCTATTTGGATCATTAGAGTGCATGGGCTAATTATTTGGGTTACGGTTTCACATTAATTTCGTATTAATAATGGGCCAAAGAGTTAAGCCATTATTAAGTCTAAAATTAAATCCTAATTGGATTAGGGCTTTAAAACCCATTAGGCCTGGAAGTTGAGTCTCACTATAAATACAACTTCTAGTGAGAAATTCGCAGGTCTCCTTGCCCTAGCCTCCAAAAAGGACAGCCACACTCTTCTCTTGCAATTCCTTGGAGGACGCAAGCTAGCACTACGAGTGCGAGAGAAACGCATCTGTCGGGATGTGGTGGAAGTGTGGTGATCCCGAGAGGCTTATGTGGATACCATAGGGAGCTTGAACACATCAACTGTTCAAGTTTTGTGATTCGACTCTACAGTTGAGTGAGAGATCTCAACCGAAAATTAAGTATGAAAATTTTTGAACACCCGGTTTACCTCGTTTCACTTGGATCCTGGAGGCTTTCAGTTAAATTCTGCTGCGCTATTTGGCTCCCGAAACCCATCAGGTTCTTCTTCCTGCTGCCGGTAGGCTTATGGGAATAGAGACTGACATCTTCTTTTTTGGGAATGGCTTTGGCGCCAGGGAGACGGTGACTTTGCCTTGGGGGTGGAACTTTTTCGGCGAGGGGCCTTGGGTTGCTTTGTCCCTGTTTCTCCCACAAGTCGCGCCCTGAAAGGTATGTTTTCCGTCGAGGATTAATCGCGTTGATCCCTACTTCCCGAGCTCCAATGAGTTGATAGGGGGCTCTTCTCACGCCGAGGCGCTGGTGATAAGGGCCTTTGTCCTGGGGTTGGCTGTGGCCACCTTTGATCTAACTGCTGCATCATTTCGGCCACAATTGAGTGCTAAAATTCACACAAGAAGGCCATAGTAATAGTCAGTGGACGTTCGTCCTCGGGCGAGGAAGTCCCTGCCGTAGTTTGTTCGGTTGCCGATTGAGCTTCTGGTGCGGGCGGGGACCTCGGGAGTCCCTTGTCCTTAGAATGCCGAGTTTCAACGACGGCGACCTGGGTGTGGTTTCCCATAGACGGCGCCAGCTGATGCCCTTCAGCATCTCCTTCGTGTGTCATGGTAAAGGCGGTAGGAGCTTGTAGAACTGGTGGAAGGCCCGGGACGAACGCACTCTGAGAATATCGCCTGAAAATGACAGGAAGCAAGGATCAGGAGGTCCCCGGAGTGTTTTTCCGGGGAGAAGCCTCCGACACCCAGGTGAGTATTTTTTAGGTAATGAGACAATTAAAGAGCAGAGACGTATCTTATCTCAAATTAATATCCTCCTCATACCTGGAATAATTACCAAGTATTTATAGATGGATGAACAGTAATAGTCCTTCTCAGTTGGTCGGCGTAGATCATGACACGTGTTTGGCAAGATGCGTTCCACGTCTTTTGGGCAATAGAGGACTCCTAGTCGGCATGGGCTGCCAGGCTAAGGCTCTGAGATGAGTCGAGAGTGGCGTGCTGGGGTGTCTCTGCAGGCGGCGTGTCAGGACGCGGCTGGGGGGGCAGATTATCAGGGATACGTCAGAGGCTCTTTAAATGCTCCATAAATGCTCCTGTCATACTCCCGAGGTCTCCTTCGGTAGAAGAGACCTTTTCGGAGAACTTGTCTCTCGAGGTCACTTTTGATATTGTAGGAATGTACCTCCCGAAGGTGACCTTTCCCGGAGACACCCCCACTCTCAGGGATAGCTTGTTCGTCCCCTGAGGTTGGCATTGTCGCTTCCCGGCATGGAGAAACACCGAGACTGGATTTCCTGAGGTTGAACATCCTTCCTTCTGTGGTGGGTGATTTCTATTCCGAGGTTGGTGCTTTACCTGAACCCGTGCCTCCAAAGGGTGATCAGCACCTTGGCTATCATAGCCGTGAATCAGCTTCCTCCCAACTCATTTTGCTATTTCAATGCCTTTCTCTGCATGTGCCGGATCTTCCGGGTAGAACGCCATTTCATCCTATTCATGCAGTATTATATGCTCTATGTAGTTCCAAAGGGTGGCTTTTATTTCATGCTGCCTTGGGGATCTAGGAGCAAGAAATTTATGTTCACTTTCACTACCAAAGATAGCTGGCGAGGGTGGCAAAGGAAGTTCTTCTTCCTAAAGGTGGCGGAGGCCTGGTCGCATGTCCCTGCTAAGTGGGCTCAGGGAAAGCTGGAGGCGGATGTCATGGATCCCAGGAAGCTGCTAACTCCCGAGTTGGTGGCGAGGTTTGGGGACTTTGACAGATGAATCCGTGCTGTCGCCGACTGGGATGCCGAGGTCCCTTCACGCTCTCCGTACCCTTTCCCGATCATGTGGAAACTGATGACCGAGGATGTCCTTCGGGAGCTGGGGTGGTTACGGAGCATAAGATGGATCTCGGCATGCTAGCTCTTGCTAGCAAGGGGAAGAACTCTTGGCTGGTGAAGCTCCTTCAAAGTGAGCTCACTTATGAAGCCTTTTTTGAAAGTAAGTTTTTTTCAAAGTTTTTTCAGCATAAGTGCCCACTTACACTGATTTCTTCCCTCTTTTTTAGAGATGGGCGACGAGTCTGCCGCCTACTACAGGTCTTTGTTCCTTGGTCAGGCCGACAAGGGAGAACAAAAAAAGAGGCATAGGGCTTCTGGGAGCGGATCATCTTCGGCCAAGAAGGCCAAGAAGGACACCCCTCTTCCCCCTCCGGAGGACGTTTCGGAAGTCGATGATGTTATTGCTACTTCCACCAAGGTTGGCGATGTCATTGCAACTTCTACAGAGGTTGCAACTTTGTCCAAGCCTGAAACTGCCGGGGGGGTTCTTGCCGAGCTGGTCGTTCCTGCCCTTCCAAGTCCCGCCACGTCGGTGGATTTGTTAGGCTCTTCGGAGGATCCTCCCGCTGAAGATTTAGAAACACGCCGAAGGGCCAAGGGCAAACATATTCCTATCGACGTGGAGGAGGTCGGTGACTCTAATGACGACTGTGCCGAGGTCGCGCTAGGTTTGTCCTTTTTTCCCTACAATCAAATTACATTTTTTATAATCAAGGAATTTTTACTTGATAAGATGAATGTTTCTTTTTGTAAAGGATCCGGCACCCCTGGCTTCGAAGATTGAGCATGGCCGAATGAGGGATCATCGGGATTCTCATGTCCCGAAGGACAAAGTCCCAAGGGAGCCATTCTGGTCTTTCACGGAGGAGATGAATCTGTTCTCCGAGGACTGCAGGGTGATGGCTCCCCAAATGGCGAGGGGCATGCTTACTTAGGCATCCTTCAAGGCAGTCGCCGAGGAGTGTGCCTCCGAGGATGCCCTTGCTGAAAAAGTTTCCCAGCATGCTGCTCAGGTAACTCTTCAGGCTCTTCACTTTTCCTTCCCATTTTTTGCCTAAGTGTTTTTGGCTTTCCTTGTGCAAATTTCGCTAAGTACCTTCTTTTTTTTGCAGCTTCTGGGGTATAGTGGGTACCTTCGAGCTTGGGGAGCAAAGTAGTCTTCGGTCCGAGCTTGGGCTGAAGACAAATTGGAGAAGGCCACGCCAACTCGGTGCTGACGAACACCAAGTTGAGCCAAATATGGAAGGAGAAAATTGCCCGTCTTCGGGAGGAATTCTTGAAGGGTCAATAAGACCTCTTGAAGGATTTTTCTGAGAAGATGTCTGACCTTGGTGACAAATTAATTAGCCTGACTTTGGCCAATGAGACCCTTCAAAAGGAAAAAAAAAAGGGGAGTCTGCCCTTCTGGCGAAGGCGATGCCTGAAAATGCTGAACTTCAGGCCAAGGTCGACTCGCTGAAGGAGGGTTCGAAGAAGAAGAAGAAAACTGTTGAGCTGGAGAAGGAGATTTCCGACCTTCAGCAGGAGGTTTCGGATCTTCAACATGAGGCGGACGAGTTGCACATTGAAAGAGGCAAAGCTGTCCAGACGTCCAAGGTTGCTTTTCAGGACGGCTTCTGCCTAGCTCGTCATCAGTTTCTGAAGAAGTATCTGGACCTCAATCCTTCCTTTCTGGCTGCCCTAGATATTCCTGGGGGACCTTGGTGGATGTGGTTAAGAGTCGAGTTCCTTAACCTGCAGTTTCCTCCTCCTGCACTGAAGGTTGCGGTGAAAGATTCAGTAGCCGAAGCTTCCCATGACGCCGGGGTCCCTTAGATATTCTAGGACCTTTGCCTTCTTCTTTTTCTTTGTACTCTTCTTCTTGTAATCTTCTTCTTGTATCAAGACCTTATTCAATGAATTTTCCTTCATTATTTTGGCTAAGTCTTTTTTCAGCAATTTTTGTTTCCCAATTGTCCCGACCACTTTCGGTCAAGGGACTTCGGTACTTTCTTTGCTCGTTTCGTCGACCATTCTTCAGGCAGTCTTTTGCGGTTGGCGAAGTTCTTTTTCAGGCAAATTTTAACCTGCCCTTTGTCGGCCGTGTTTGGTAGACTTGCCCTCTTTTGGGCATATAGCCCAACTAACTTCAGAAGGAATAGGAGACTTTCAGGAGTCCATACTTCAGCTTTGTTGGGCGAACATTCTCAGGCAGGGGAAAACTTTCTGTACTTAGACAAATTTCTGGCTTTCACCATTTCTTGTCTAAAAAATTCTAAGTGTAGAATTTCTTTAAGGCACCCGAGTGCCTTCTACTTTTTCAGTTTTTCTCCCTTCGGTGTTGCCAAGCTTGTATGCTCCCATTCGGACCTTGTTTAGGACACAATAAGGCCCTTTCCCGTTTGGCCGAAGTACCCCATAGGACGGTTTTCGAGGTTCTAATTTAGCCTTTCGGGGGCAAGGTCTCTTTTTCCTTGTTCCTTTTGGCCTATCATGCAGATTTGCACTTATGGCCACCTTTTGCCGAAAAGGCCTCCTTTCGAGCTTGGCCATTTCTCGGTGTTTGACAACTAGGTCGAGCTTAGTTCTCAACCTGAGGTCACTTCCTCTTTCGTCAAACATCTACATGCTGGCCGAACTTCTTCAAATGGATAATGGCTTTCTGTATTGGGGATAAGCGAGAAAAGTGTCTCCTCTTCGTTCCCTCGAGGAGTTGTCTGATAACTCTTTGGTACAGTAGGAAGTTCTCCTGGCCATTTTCCCTTTGCATTTCTCACAGTCCCTCTTTTATAGCTCTTTTGGCAACCTTCTGTTTGTCTGTTGCTCGGGGGTGAGCTAATGGGCTGAAGTGCCTTTTTATTCCGAGGTCGGTGACGAACTCTTGGAATCCTTTGTCCATCGACTGGGAATCATTACTGGCCAGTGTCACCGTCGGTACGCCAAATCAGCATATTATGTTCTTTCAGATGAACTTTTTGTGCACCCTTTGCCAGCATGGTTGCTAGGAGTTCTGCCTTACCCCACTCAGTGAAGTAGTCCTCTGCTATCACACAGAACTTCACATCTCCGAGTGCTGTTTGGAGTGGCTCGGTGCAATATTTCCGAGTTTATCCACTCCGAAGGCAGTCTTCGGGTGCTGGCGTGTCTTTGGCCATTTTCACACCTCTTGGAAGAATTGTCCTACACCCTTTTTACCAATATATATATATTTTTATAACGGAGTTGCGTACCTTTGCTTGCATAGTTTTCCCTTAGTCAGGAAATATCGTCTGAAACGTCTTTGCATTTTCTGCCTCTTCATAAGGATATTCAAGATTCTTTGGTTGCGAGATTCCTTTTTGTAGGATCTTTCCGCTTTTTGTGCGAGGTTACTATACCTAGCATTGCCATGCTCGGATGGGCCAACACTTTTAGTAATCAAATTTGATCATTCTGGTGGCCTCCCTGCCTTCGGTCCCCCAAGGGGGTATCCTAACGCCCTGATGTTTTGCGCTTGGGGTTCCACTGACAAGGAGTTTCCACTCTGGATCTACCTTCGCTATGTCTCACTTGTTGGTTTCAGCCTTTTTTTCTTCTGGGATTTCAGCAATGCAGTCTGCCAGTACCTAGGCGTTCACTGCCCTACTAGGCTCATGCATGATGTAGTACTTTCCGAGTTTGATGCACCATTTTGATAGTCTTTTCCGAATGCTCTACTCTTTTTTGCCAGGTCGCACAGAGGCGGATCAGTTGGAACAGCGATAGCATGTCCTTGGAAGTATAGTCGGCCCCTTCTACCTACACGTTAAGTCGTAGATGACCTTTCGGGGAAATGGGTTTTGACTTCGTTGCTGAGGAGATGGAAATTTTTTCCTCGGGTGAAGAACTCTTTCGGCGGGGAGCTCTGGGTCATCCCGACCCTACTTTTCCCATAGGTTATACTCTGGGGGGTATGCTTTCCGCCGAGGACTAAAATCTCCGTTTCCCAAACTCTTGCGAACTAACACGGGAGGGCCTTCGGCCCGAATTTAGCTGCGGCCTTCTTTGGCTGGACTACTACGTAATTTC
Source organism: Aquilaria sinensis (assembly GCA_005392925.1). Taxonomy (NCBI): domain Eukaryota; kingdom Viridiplantae; phylum Streptophyta; class Magnoliopsida; order Malvales; family Thymelaeaceae; genus Aquilaria; species Aquilaria sinensis. Next base: position 44,322 of record SMDT01000005.1, on the reverse strand, counting down.
GACCATGCCAGGGCGTGGTAATTTGTGCAAGAAGCCTATGGTAATAGTCAGAGGGTGTTCACCCTCGGGTAGGGAATTCCCTGCTGCCATTACTCGGTTGCCCGTTGAATCTCTAGCGCAGACGGGGACCTCGGGAGTCCCTTCTCCTTGGAATGCCGACCTTCAACTTCGGCAGCCTGGGAGTGGGTTCCTATAGATTGCGCCAGATGATGCCGCCCGGTAGTGCGGACCGGCATCGCCGCTGTGTGCAATGGTGAGGGCAGCAGGGGGTCCTGGAGGTGCGGATTTGTTCAGAAGGAAGGCGTCCAGGGTGGATTACCTTAAGTGATGGCCGGCAGCTTCTTGGTCCTGTGGTAGGTGAGAACGGGAGGTACCTCCGGTGTGGGAGAGTGCCCAGAACAGTTATTTTTCTGGGAGACCTTGCTGAAAACACTCAGAAAACAGGGGTTAGAAGGCCCCCGGGGTAGTTTTCCGGGGGGGAACCTCCGACACCCAAGTCAGTGCTTTAAGAAAGAGAGATACTCAGTAATAAGCACAAGGGACTCTTGCCTGGTGTGTCTTTCTGAGGGCTGAAGGGAGAGTTTTCAGGCAGAGAGAAGAGAGCGCCTTCTATTTTTCGGCCTCTCTCGGCCCCTTTTTCCCGAAGGAGAGTCTTTTTCCTCCGGAGAGTCACCTTTTCTCTCTAGGGAGAGCCAAGACCCCATTTTCCTGTGATGATTTCCCTTGTATAAAAGGAAGAGGGTGACCCCTTCAGATGATGACATGTGTACGGCACGTGTATGGTTGGTTGGTGTTCGTACGTCTAGGAGTGGGGTCCCCTAGCCACCTACAGGCTCCTCGGGCCGTGAGTTGTAGCCCATCGTGACAGGACATTAGACTACGACGGCATGTCAGAGCGTGCTTGAAGGTGGCGTGTTGGAGACGTATGTGAGCGAAGTGTCAGAGACTCCTTGATAGCTCTTGCCATACAACCGAGGTCCCTTTGGTTGATGTCTCACTTCGGGGTGAGGGGCCTTTTTCCGGAGTCAGGTTGGAACTTTGGCGTCTCCATCTACAGGGGCCTTTCTCCCTTAAGTGGTGATTGGTCCTTCTCCCCCGAAGTTGGTTCGGTCACCTTCCCAAGGAGGCGCTACTCTGGCTCCCGAAGTTGGAATTTGGCGAGCTTCCGAGGTTGTGTGCCTCAGGTGTCTAGCTCTCTCTTTTCTGTGGTCGGTGGGTAAATAGGGCGATAGCACTTCGGCTATCAAGGTTAGTGGCTATTTTTCCTATTATTTACATCAGTTACATCTTTTTGCCAACAATTAATCATTATGGCATCATTTCAATTTCCCTTATTTAGGCTATATATTCTTCACTTGGTTTATAAGTTCTTCACTTCCCACTTTGCTCTTTATTCTCTCATTTTCATTTTCATGTTTCCCTTCATTCTTAGTGGTGATTTCCAGTGGAGAAGGATTTTTGGTTTTCATTAGTGGCCATTGTAAGTTTCTTTGGAAAGTGAATAGGTGGGTATTCTTTCTGATAGCCAAAAGGCTATTGCCCTTCAAATCCCCAAGCTCTGATGAAGCACCACCCTCAGTAAAGGCAAACGTCACCCTCAAAGAATGCGAGCACCAACCTCAGGAAAATAGGGTCCGGCAACCTAACCCCCTCAACCTCGGTGATCCACCATCACCCTTGGGGAATTGAAATACTGACCTCGCAAGTATAGTGCACTACCACCCTCGGTAAGATGACCTGACTAGCTTTGGAAGAGGTAGACTCACCATCTTTGGTAGGGGAAAACACCCCTGAAGGGGATCATTCGTGCCGAGGGCACTCACAAATAACTGGAGCAACCTCGGCAAGAAGCCCTCCTGTCTCGAAGAGGTCTTTTCCACCGAAGAGATCTCGAGAATACGACAAAACTGGTTAAGGAGGCTCTAACATGCCACCCTCGTACACATCCTAACACGTCGTCTTCGTACACGCCCTGACATACAGACCTCCAACGGCCCTAATTTCTGGCCCAGACGGCCTATGGCCAGCAAGAGGTCCCCATTCCCAAAGGTACGGACCGCATCCGACCGAACACGTTTCAGGATCTAAGCGGGCAATGTCAAACGGACCTCTCCTAAACACCCTCCTATAAATATTCAGGAAACGACCTAAGTAGGGGGGGATTGAACCCTCAAGAGAATCAAATTCTTCACTCTCTACTAACCATTCTTCATTTTTCACCAAATACTGACTTAGGCATCGGAGGCTCCTCCCCGGAAAAACACTCCGAGGACCTCCTAACCTTTGTTCTTTGAGTGTTTCAGGCAATCTCTCCCCGGAAGTCTCTCCTTTAGACGCCCTCCTCACCAGAAGTCCCTTCCAGGCTTAGCATGTTGCACAACGAAGATGTCAACGGGCATCATTTGGCGTCATCTGTGGGAACTCACTCTCAGGTAGCCATCATTGAGACTCAGCGTTCTAAGGACAAGGGACTCCCGAAGTCCCCGTCTGCGCCAGAAACTCAACCGACAACCGAACAACCCACCGCAGGGATTTTCTTACCTGAGGATGAACGTCCTCTAACGATCACGAAGGGTTTCCTACGTGATTTTTAGCACTTTGTTGTGGCTAAAATGACGCAACAACTGGACCAAAGGTGGTCATAACAACATTCAGGCCAGCACCCCATCAAGAGAGAAGCCCGTAATCTACTCACCGGAGTTCGGGGAGTGAGGACTAACGTGATGAGTCCTCGACAGAGGACATACCCCCCAGAGTCTGATGTACTGGGGAAACGGTCTCCAAAGGGGCTAGGACTTCCTGCCAGCAGAGTTCCTTACTAGAAGAAAGATCACAATCCCCCCGCCGCTGAAGTTACTCCCCGAAAAGGAGGCGTCGCTCTCCGTTGCCAGAGGCCTCCAAGCAGCAAGAAAAGCCTAGGACCACCATCCTCATGGAAAAAATCCTAAACAAATTGGAGAAGGTGGAAAGGCACGTGGCCCGGAAGCCCGTTTGGTCTAGGTTGTCGGAAACCTTCACCAAAGACAAGTCACCGTTTATCCGAGAAATAGTTGAGGCACCTATGCCAAGTGACTTTCGGGTGCCTCGTTTGGAAACCTATGATAGGCGTAGTGACACCCAAGCCCACCTGACCAAGTACAAGTATAGGCATAGCATTGTACTACATGGTGCCAATGACACCACCCTTTGCAAGTGGTTTGAGGTCACCCTCTTCCGCCCGGAAACTGCGTGGTACAACTCTCTCACCCCTGGGACTATAATGAGTTTCCAAGAGCTGTCCATGGCATTTACACAGCAGTTCATCAGCAGTAGGGCAACGGCAAAGATGCCTGTTCAGATGTTTGATTTAGAGCAAATGAATGGTGAAACCATCCGCGACTATGTCGAAAGGTTTAACCGAGAGGCCCTGAGCATGCCGGACTTCTGTCCTGAATACGCATCCTTGCATGATACGGGGACTTCGGTAAGACTCACAACTCTTTTATGAGTTGTCGAAAGACCTTCCAAACACCTTGGCAAATTCTACCATAGAATCGAACAACACATGATAGTTGAAGAGCTGAGAATGGGAGAACCGAAGTCTAATCACCATCTTCCCGAAGGCCAAAGTGACCAACCCTTGTATCCAGCCGAGGGAGGGGGAAAAACTCAGAAGTAGAAGGGGAAAAGACCCACGTCATTTACTCCCCTAAACACCTCCCAAACAATCATACTGTTGGCCATGGAAAGGCAAGGAAACCCAATCCAACGCCACAAGGCCATGACTTCAGAAAACAAGAAAAATATTAATAAGTTTTACCAGTTCCATCGGGATCATGGGCATGACACTGTGGATTGCTTGCAGCTGAGAAAGTACATCAAGTTTTTGATGAAACAGGGCCAACTTTAGCGCTACCTACAGATGCCCTCCCTGAAAGGGAAGAAGGAAGAGGACAGGAAAGGAGATGATGAGGACTATGATTCCAACAAGCGCCGGAACCAAAGTCCCAAAAGAAATCCGCCACCTCCAGCTGGAGTAATCCAGACGATCACCACTGGACTACCTTTGGCAAAATGAAAGAGAAAAGCCAGGGAGATCTTGGTGATGGAATTCGGTAACCCGTCAAATAAGCTTCTTCGAAAAAATGGGTCTACCATAGTATTCCCTCATGACGACCCACTTTTAATCATGGCAAGGATAAGGAGTTGGGATGTCAAAAGAGTACTACTCGATGATGGTTCTAATGCCGATGTCTTATTCTCTCATCTGCTGCCAAATTTGGGTATTGCAAAAGGCGATCTCAAGCCTGTCACCTCCCCTACCTTCGGGGTAGGTCCGTCCGAACTCCCCATCCTCGAATGGATTGACCTCCCTCTAATGCTAAGGGGAACTTCACCACAAAACAAGGTTGAGCTCTTTGCTTTCACAATGACAAGGTTCATCATCATAGATGTCCCTTCGTCGTATAACACCATCCTTGGAAGGCAGGTGCAAAGAAACCTCCCCATCCGCCCAGATGTGAAATACTTGAATATCACCTTTGCAACGAAGGACAGAGATGTTGAGATCTTCATCGACCAAGGGGAAATAAGAAAGGTCTTTGTGAAAGCAAGACAGGGCCTAGCAAAGATCCACACACAGACTTCAGGAGCAAGGGCCGTGCTCGTAGGGAAGGCAAAGGGAAAAGAAACAGAAGACCCCGAGAAAATAAAAACAGAAGATGTGGACCTTGTCCTAGGCCGAAGTACCTGAGTAGGGAAAAAACTAGCCCAAGGTGACAAGGAAAAACTTGTATCTTTTCTGTTAATGAACAAAGATCTATTTGCCTACTCACTAAAGGACATGCCTGGGGTAGACCCTCACATAATCCAACATAGCCTTAAGGTACGCCCAAAGGCAAAGCCTGTCCGGCAAAAAAAGCAAAGCCTCTCAGTGCATAAGAACAACTTCGTCAAAACTGAAGTCCAATGCTTAATGGAAGCAGGTGTAATAAGGGAAGTCAAATACCCCGAATGGCTTAGTAATGTGGTTATCGCCACAACGGAAGGGAGTGATAAACTTCAAATGTGCATCGACTTCCGAAATGTGAACAATACTTGCCCTAAAGATTCATATCCTCTACCATCGATAGATCAGTTGGTAGATTCAACCCACGAGGATGGCTTCCTCAGTTTCCTTGACACCTTCAGTGGGTATCATCAAATCATGATAGACCCCAAAGATGAAGAAAAAACCGCCTTCATCACCGAAGTTGGTACATACTGCTATATTAGAAAGCACTTTGGGCTTAAGAATGTAGGGGCCACGTGCCAAAGGTTGCTGAACAGGGTCTTCAACTCCCAAATTGGGAGAAATATGGAAGTATACGTCAATGATATCATAGTTAAGAGCAAACTGCCTAGTAGTCATATCACGAACTTAGAGGAAACATTCCACCAACTGAGGACTTTCGGAATCCATCTCAACCCCAAAAAATGCGTGTTCTGGGTAAACACAGGTAAGTTCCTTGAATTCATGGAATCGGGTAGGGGTATCGACACCAATCTAGAAAAAGTCAAGGCCCTGCTAGGATTCCGAACTCCCACGACAACTAAGGATGTGCAAAGACTCACAGGGAGAATCACGTCCCTCAGCAAATTTAACTTCAGATATGGGGATTATGGCCGACCATTCTTTAAGGTCCTCACTAAGGCAGCAAAAAATGGTGGCGGCCTCGAAACCGAGGTGCGGCCTTGGAATGAAGACTATCAAAAGGCCTGGGAAGAGCTTAAAGTCTACCTAACTCATCTACCGACACTTCGACAGCCACGGGAAGGAGAACCCCTCATGCTCTACCTCACCGTTACCAAAAATGCAGTAAGTTCGGTCCTGGTAATGGAAGAAGGGGCAAAGCAATGGCCAGTATATTATGTGAGCAAGTCCCTATATGGTGCCGAAGTTAGGTACCTCTTGTTACAAAAGGCTATGTATGCCTTAGGACTTGCAAGCAGAAGGCTACGTCCTTATTTCCATGGCCACCCCATTATCGTCCAAAGTAACCTGCCCCTTCAGGATATCATGAAGAAGGTAGACCACTCGGGAAGGCTTTCAAAGTGGTGCATCAAGCTCGGTGAGTATGACATCACTTATGAGCCGAGGAAAGTTATAAAAGCTCAGGCATTGGCAGATTTCATTGCTGAGGTACCCATTACCGAAGAAAGTCAACCTAACCTCAAGAGTAATGAACCTAAGTGGACTCTGTTTGTTGATGAGGCCTCCGGCACCGAACATCAAGGAGCTGGAGTAATCCTTCGTGGTCCCGAAGGTATGGAAGCTATGAAAGCCATCAAATTCGAGTTTAATGTCACCAACAATATGGTAGAATATGAAGCCCTCATAGCAGGTTTACACCTTGCCAGAAGAATTGTTGTGAGAAACCTAAAGGCCCACAACAATTCTTTGCTAGTGGTTCGATAGATGGCAGGGAACTATAGCGCGAAGGACCCAACTTTGGAAAAGTATCACAAGCTCGTATCAAAGCTCATCCAGGAGTTCGACGTAGTACACATTGAGAACATGCCTCATCGAGACAATACTGAAGCAGATACTCTGGCCAAGTCAAAAAAGTCCACCGAAGTACTAAGTCACCCGAGCATAGCAATAATGAGCATAACAACCTCAGAAAAAGGATGGAAAAATCCCATAAAAAAGTATCTTACAACCTCAGAGCTTCCCGAAGACCCTCACGAAGCGACAAAAGTGCGAAGACATTCCGAACAATATTTCCTAATCGGAGAAGAGTTATACCGACAAGGGTACACAAGCCCATTGCAAAGGTGTGTCAGCGAAGAGGATGTAGAGACAGTCCTCAAAGAAGTCCACGAGGGGGCTTGTGGTTGCCATATAGGAACTGACGCCCTGGCAGGAGTACTACTATGCCAGGGGTACTTCTGGCCCACCCTAAGAAAGGACGTGAGGCAATTTGTCCAAAAATATGACAATTGCCAAAGACACGCCAACATCCAGAGGCTGCCTTTGGAAATTATAACTTCGGCTAACTACCGTTGTCCCTTCGTAGTATGGGGTATTGACCTTATCGAGCCTCTCCCAACTGTGCCCGGAGGAGTGAAATTCTGTGTGGTCGTAGTAGATTACTTCACTAAATGGATAGAGGCAGGGCCCCTGGCAATCATTTCAGCGAAGGACATACAGAAATTCATCTGGAAGAACATCAGGTTCGGCATACCGAGGGTGATAGTGGCCGACAATGGTTCCTAGTTTATTGATAATGGATTCCAAGAATTCATCACCGACCTCGGGGTAAAAATGTACTTCGCCCCGGTAGCTCATCCCTAGAGCAACGGATAGGTAGAGGTGTCTAACAGAACCATCAAGGATGGTTTGAAAAAAAGATTGAGGGAAGAAAAAGGATAATGGCTAGGAGAACTTCCTAGTGTGCTATAGAGCTATCGGACAACGCCCTGAAGAACCACAGGTGAGACACCTTTCTCACTCATCTTCGGCACAGAGGCCATTATTCCTATCGAGGTGGTCTAGCCATCAGTCAGGGTACAAGTGTTCGACGAAGAAGGGAATGATCTCAGGTTGAGAACTAAGCTCGACCCAATTGACGAACACAGAGAAGTGGCTGAGCTTAGAAGAAAATCTTTTCAGCAAAGGGTAGCCATAGCTGCAAACTTGCATGTCAAGCGAAAAAGAATCAGGAAGGGAGACCTTGTTCTCCGAAAGGCTGAGTTTGAACCCCAAAGACCATCTCACAGAGTACTTTGGGTGAACTGGCAAGGGCCTTATTTGGTCCTTGGCGAGCAGAAGGTGGAGAACAGAAAAATACATGGCATTCAGATGCTCTGAAGAAATTCTACACTTAGAATTTTTTCAAGAAATTTTACACTTAGAAATTTTTCTAAGTACAGAAAAGCTTTCTGGGAAAAATAGCCCCACCTGAGAAATCTAACCAAACAAGGTGCTAGTATTTACTTGCAAAAATCACACATTTTTTCCGAAGGAGAATCAACCGAACATAGCTGATAAAAACAGGCAAAGTTTTGCCAAAAGACATTCGCCGCAACCAGTGTTGTGCCGAACATGATTGATAAAAGGCACAAAAAACATCTTCCTGAGGGTCCTAGACTGAAAGTAGTCAAACTAACCCTTGGAAGTGAAGATTATTTAAGGAGAAACTTGCCTTAAAACTTTGCCAAATTTTGAAAGAAAGGAGGAATTTTATTTAAAGGAGTTTTATTACAAGGAGGAGTATTACAAGAAGAAGATTACAAAGAAAAAGAAAAAGTGAAGCCCCGGGCACCTAAGGGACCTCGCCATCATGAGAAGCTCAATCGCCAACATCCTTTGTCGAGACCTTCGGCACCAAAGGAGGAGAAAATGGCAGGTTGAGATGATCTATCTTTGACCAGGCCCAGCGAGGCCCCTCGGGGATGTCCAAATCAGCTAGAAAGGAAAGGTCGAGGTCGGGGTACTTTGTCAAGACTTGATGCCAAGCCAAACAAAAGCCATCTTGGAAAGCAACCTTGGTTGCTTGATCAGCCTTGTCTTTCTTGACGGACAAGTCGTCCAGCTCATTTTTCAACTTGGCGACCTCCTTCTCGAGCTTCTTCATCTTCTTCTTCATCTTCGTCTCCTTCTTCAGCGCCTCGACCTCGGCTTGAAGATCAGCATTGTCAGTGAGGGCCTTCGTCAGGAGAGCAAAGCCTCCCTCCTTCTCCTTTTGGTAGGCCTCGTTTGACGAAGTTAGATCAACGAACTTCGCACCGAGGTCAGACATCCTCCAGGAGAAATCCTTTAAGAGCTCCTCCTGACTCTTCAAGAACTCCTCCCGAAGTTTGGCCATCTCCTCCTTGGCAATCTTGTTTAGCTCGGTGTACATAACGACCGAGCTGGCACAAAACACCTTGGCCTTTTCCAAGCACTCTTCGGTCCGAGATCAGATCGAAGATTGCTTTACTGCCCAAGCTCGGAAGTATCCACTGTACGCCAAGAGCTGCAAAAAGAAGGACATTTGGTGAAGTTTTACAAACAAAAGCAGACACTTAGAAAAATTTGGAGAAAGGATAAAGGGTCTAAAAAATACCTGGGCAGCGTGTTCAGACATCCTCGTAGCGAGGACCTACTCGTTCAAGCACTCCTCTACCAGAGATTTGAACGTGGCTTGGGTGAGTACACCCCTAGCCATTTAGGGACCATTTGCCGACTATCTTCGGAGAACAAGTTCATGTCGTCCGTGAAAGACAAGAAAAGCTCCCTCGGAACCTTGTCCTTCTGGATATGGGAGTCCTGAAGGGCCCGCTAGCGGGCGTGCTCCACCATCTACACCGAGGGCACCAGTTCCTCTGCAAAGTCATGCCGAAGTTCCATTAGTATATTGTCCCTTAGCCATACGTCTATAAGACTGAGAATGCTAAAAATGTCTGAATTTATAAGAAACTGGCTAAGGGCAAACCTGGTGGAACCTTGGCAAGGTCGTCGTCGGAATTGTGGACCTCCTCCACTTCAGCAGGGACTTGTTTGCCCTTCCTTTGTCTTCGCTCCTTGAGCTCATCAGCAGAAGGGCCTCTTGCCAAAGCGCCCAAGATGTCCACTAAAGTGACAGGGCTCTTGGAAGTGGAGATGATGGCCACCTCCAATGGTGGGTCGGCATGGACTGAAGGCTAGTCCTTGGCCTCTAAGACATCCTCCGGGAAATGGGAAAAAAGGTCCTTCTTCACTTTCTTGGCCGAAGATGGCCCCTCTCCAGGCACCTTCCACCTCTGTGGGGTGGTTTACTTCTTCGGTTCCCCCTTCCCGGCTTGACCGAGGAACAGGGACTTATAGAAGGTAGCTAACTGATCGCTCATCTCTGAAGAAGGAAGAAAATATCTGTGTAAGTCCAAAGGGGTACTTATAGCAAAGTACGGAAAGTGACTTACTCTCAACGAGGGCTTCGTATGTGAGCTCCTTCCGAAGGAGCATCACCAACCATGCCTTCTTCCCGTCGATGGCAGGCATAGGCATGCCAAGGTCGGTTTTGTGCTCCTTGATCACCCCTAACTCCTGAAGAACCTCTTCGGTCATGAGGTCCAACTTGATGGGAAAGGGATACAAGGAGCGTGATGGGACCTCGGCATCCTAGTCGGCGACAGCTCGGATACAACTGTCAAAGTCCTCAAACCTCGCTACTAACTCAGGAGTTAGCAACTTCTTGGGATCAACAACATCCATCTTCAGCGTCCCGTGGGCCCACCAGGTCGGCACATACGACCACACCTTGTCCACCTTGAGGAGGAAGAATTTCTTTTGCCACCCTTGCTAGCTATCCCTGGTGGCAAAGGTGAACATGTATTTTATGCTCCCAGATCCCCTAGGTAGCAAGAAATATAAGCCATCCTTTGGGACCGGATAGAGCTTATAATACTGCATGAAAATGATGAAGTGGGGTTATATCTTGAAAATGCCACACATACAGAGAAAAGTGTTGAAGTAAGAATAGGAATTGGGAGGAAGTTGATTCACAGCTATGCCATGGAATTAGCAAAAGTCACAAATCATCTTCGACGGAGGAAACTGAAGTCCGGGCTTCAGCTGGGCTCAAAAAATAGTAACCTCACCCGAATGATGCATGTAACCAAGCAGACCTGCTGTAGGAAGCCTAGTCACAGCATAAGACAGGAGTTAGAATTTAGCTACCCATCTCTCCATTTTTTCTGAGGTAGTGTAGCATGGATGAGAGTCGAGAGAAGCCCAACTCTCGGGAGTAGGACGAATAGTCAAAAGTGGGGTTAGAGAAGACATGTTCGGTAAAAAGAAATGACTTTAGGAAAGCATGTCAATGGACTTTAAGAAAAGAAAACAACTTCAGACAATGAAAACAGAAGAAACCGAGAGACCTTGGAAAGAAAAACCCACCAAAGCTTTTGCCGAAGTCGGAATTGGATGACGCCATCATAAAGGCTCACCGGAAATCGCTTCACCACTTGCACCGTCGCAGAAAGGGGAGAAAAGCTTGAGAGCAAACGAGAGCAAAAGGAGAAGCAAAGGAAAGTAAGTGGGAACTTTGAAGAGGGGGGTTTATATAAGCCGAAAAGGGGTAGGTGAATCGTCTCCAAAATTGCCCTTTGAAGGCGAATCATCGCTATAATTACCTGCTGAAGATGAAGAAACGCGGTTGATGTAACCAACGCAATTGTCCCGCAGTCACCACATGACACGTGTCACCCAGCACAGGAAACAAGGGCACGCCTTCTGATATCACGGATGCCTAGGCAAGCATATCCAAAGTGATGCGTTTGTCTGGTCAGAAGATGTAACGACTCACTGACAAACGACGTAGGCCCAAAGAAAGAGGATTTCCACCTTGGGCTGATGGAATAACTTCAGGAATGTAAGAAATTTGGCCAAAACTAGGAAAACCACTTAAGTACCAAATGAGCCACCTCGGTTAAGAAAAGGCATCCCACATTACCGAAATTCCCCCCAAAAAAGATAACCTCGGCTAAAAACTCAGTCATGATGACTGAGCTAGCCACCTCCTTCCACGAAGACCTCCATAATTTGCTCAAATAACTGAAGATATAACTTCGGCCTTCTGAGGGGGGCATGTGATAGCGAAAGGGCTATTGCCCTTCAAATCCCTAAGCTTTGATGAAGCGCCACCCTCAATAAAGGCAAGCGTCACCCTCGAAGAATGCGAGCACCAACCTCGGGAAAACAGGGTCTGGCAACCTGACCCCCCGACCTCAGTGATCCACCATCACCCTCGGGGAATGGCAATACTAATCTCGGAAGTAAGGTGCACTACCACCCTCGGTAAGATGACCTGACCAGCTTCAGAAGAGGTAGACTCACCATCTTCAGCAGGGGAAAACACCACCAAAGGGGATCATCCTTACTGAGGGGACTCATGAATAATTGGAGCAACCTCGGCAAGAAGCCCTCCTGTCCCGAAGAGGTCTCTTCCACCGAAGGGATCTCGGGAATATGAAAAAAATGGTTAAGGAGCCTCTAACATGCTGCCCTCACACACGTCCTGACATGCCGCCTTCATACATGCCCTGACACGCAGACCTCCCACAGCCCTGACTTCTGGCCTAAATGGCCTATTGCCAGCTAGAGGTCCCCATCCCCAAAGGTACGGACCACATCCAATTGAACATGTGCCATGATCTAAGTAGGCTGTGTCAAACGGACTTCTCCTAAACACCTTCCTATAAATATTCAGGAAATGACATAAGCAGAGGGGGATTGAACCCTCAGGAGAAACAAATTCTTCACTCTCTACTCACCATTCTTCATTTTTCACCAAATACTGACTTGAGCATCAGAGGCTTCTCCCCCGAAAAAACTCTCTGGGGACCTCCTAACCCTTGTTCTTTAAGTGTTTCAGGCAATCCTCACCGGAAGTCCCTTCCAGGCTTACCATGTTGTACAACAAAGATGTCAATGGGCATCACTTTCCAAAGTCACTTTTTTTCTTTCCCCCTTCTACTTTCTTCCTTTCAAAGTTAGAACCTTAAGATCCTAGGATGGAAGTTTAAAGTGCCAAAGTTAGTGTCACTGAAGAGAGTTATGGTTCTCTTGATTCCCATCTAATCTATGCCACTTTAGAGAAGGTGGAGAAATGGTGAAGCAAGTTTTACTTGCCATCCTATGTCAAGATTAGGATTCCTGAGTTTGGTCAGCTGAGCTACCATCTTCATCAAAAGGAAATAACAGTCTTCAGATCCAAACTAAAAGTTGGCCTCTCTTACCCCTGGCCAAAGATGGTGTCTGAATTTTGCAGTTTTAATGGCGTGGCCCTCAATCAGCTTCCCCCAAACTCATACTTTTATTTTAATGCCTTTCTTTGTGTGTGTGGGGTTTTTAGGATAACTCCTCACTTTATCTTTTTTATGCAATTGTTATAGCCTTCCTAGCAGAACGCTCGATGGGTAAGGTAAGTTCATAAATCCATAGTTTAAATGCCTTGATTAAAGGCGAATTAGCAAGACCAAATAAGTTATCTAAAGGATAGATCGTTCCTAGTTTAATTTGGCACCTAAGTGTCACTAGGGTCAAAATGCTCATTTTGTACCCCAAGGTGATAAGTTTATAAGTTGGTCTTTTGGACCTAAGTGACAAGAAACCAAAGAGTTGGATGAAATTGCCAAGTTTTATGACACCATTTAACCATAGGGTCTTTTTGGCAAAGACTAAAGAAGTTGAAGGGCTCAAGTGAAAAGTTGGCTATTTAAGCCATTTTTGAACCATTTGGCAGTCACTATTCATCATCCCAAACCTCTCAAACCTATAACTCTCCTCCTTCTTTCAATTTTCATAGCCAAATCTGACCCAAAACATCAATTGTTGGTGGAAATCGAAGTTTCATGAAGAACCCAATTGGAAAAAAGCTTGTTTTTGCATGGGTTGCTTGGCTTGAGCTCAAAATCACTTTTTTGAGCTAGGTAAGTTCTAAATTCGGTTGGGACTTCTTGTTCTTTGATTGTTCTTGGTTTCTTGAGCTTTCTTGAGCTTGGTTCTAGTTAAAATGAGCTTGAATTCATCCCTTATAAGTTAAAATTGTTTGGAACCATAGGAAACGTTAGTGGAGCTTTGCGCTCAAAGCTTGAAGCTTTTGGTGCTTGATTATTTCTTGTTCTTATGTAATTAAGGTAAGGGATTTATGATTCAAGCATAGTTTATGCCATTCCTAGGTTGGTTGCTTGTTAAATTCAAGTAGTGTCATGAATGGCATTAGTTGGTGGATGGTAATGAACATGTTGGACTAGGGAGTTTCTACAATTTGTGTGGTGCTTATGGACACCATAGGATTGGTTTGAATGGTGCATTGTGGTGTTTGCAACGTGTACTACACATATGTGAAGTTTGAAGGCTATCCATGCATGTTTAATATGTTTGGAAAGTGTTCAAAGTTCATAGCAGCAAAATGGGAAGTTTTGTAGACATTTCACAGGTTTGGCGATGTGTCACCAATCAATACAAGTTCCCACGATGCATCACCAATACCTCAAAAATTTGCAGAACGTCGACAACTGTGGCGACGCGTTGCCGCCAAAGCATTGAAACTTAGTTTTGTTTTTTTCATAACTTTTCGCTTAGGTGTCCAATTGAAGTGATTCAAGATTCCACACGAAGCTAAGAAGGAGTACCCTCCCCTCCATGTTTTAAAAACACTTAAAATGGTTTAGTTTTAAAGTTATTTTAACTCAAAATGGAGGTAAAATTTTAAAGGAAAATATAGCCATAATAAAGCACCATGAGTGGGTGCAAGGTTTAGTACCATTAGAAGCCTAGTTAAGACTTTGGATTTGAGGCTTCAATGTGGAAACCTTAGTGCACCTATTTGGGGTTCCAAAGAACCTAATAAATGAGTCCAACCATGATCATTGCCACTCCACTAGTATGAACCAAGTAATGGTGGATAGGGGAGTAGCATGGATGAAGGCTTAGTGCACTTGTTGCCTAGCCAAGCTGTGCCTTGAGGTACAAGTGAAACCCTAGGGCATCCTCAGTAGGTTAAATGGGTGGAGGCAGAGTACATAAGTGACCTAGCCAAGTCTAAGGACTTGAGGCACTATGTGGAGTCCTAGGACACTTAATGTATTTTTTACAGTGCAAGTAAGGAGCATCCACCATGTTCACCGACACAACAAAAAAGGGAAGGCTACATTATTGCATCAGGCAGTAAGCTAAGGCCTAGGAGGAGTGAGTTAGTGGCCAGAACTCACTAGGCACGAAGTGACTCCCTGTGAGGAGGACTAGGATGAGGAGAGGTCTCAAGGGACCTAGTTATATGTACATATATCTAACCCTCAGGCTGTATGAGCTCACAGCAGGTTACATATGTTCTCATATGATGAGTACTTAGGATTTTTCTTGCAGGTTGAAGACCCTTTACTAAGAATCTTTGATTCTCACTCCCTTAATTTTTGTTCTACAAATTTAGGTGTTGTTAAGCCAACAATCGTTGAGGGTTTTTGAGCTAGGCTTATGAGCAGGTATTTAGTTTATTTGAATCTTTATGATTCTAGTTTATGGGTTGCTTGTTGGTTAATTTATTGTACTAACTACAGTTGCCTTTTTGGCCTACAGAGGCTAGTAAAGCATAAGGGGGAGCTTACGAAGCTTGCCACTGGGAGCTTGCTCTAAGGTGGAAGCTTGGTCTTAGATCTCAGTATAGTCATTCAGTGTATAGTTCTAATACACTAGTTTGCCTAGAATGGTCATGTTGTGTAGTTTACTATAGAGTCGTTCTTGGGTGCGAGCATGGTCTACTCTTGTTTAGATGCTTGCACACAACTGACTATGTGTAGTTAATTCCACTTAATTGCTTTGAATGCTTTGACAATTTTGATATTGTTTTTATTAAATTATGCCATGGCAATGTTTCAAGTACCATTTCTTTATTTTATTGATTAAGTCAAAGCATAAACTCATGAATGATTACATAGTAGGATTAAATAACTAGAAGCATAAAGGTTTTAACTAGTGTGCATGTAATCAATTAGCCAACTGCTACTAACATGGGACAAGTTCCTATAGGTTTCCTGGGCAGGCCCATGAGGGGTTGTGTCAGTTTTTGGTATCAAAGCTCGATCATGGTCATTGGAGGCTAGTTATTGAGATCTAGTGGTTTGTCCTTATGCTAAGGTAGTTAGTACTAACCAACATCTATAAGTTATTGTCTAGTTTTGGCTGTAGGTTGCAGTGGTGAAACAAGGTCAGGTTTGCTTTCAAATGCTAAGGTCCAAGAATGGATCCTATTAAAGTAGTGTGGCAATGTTGGGGCAGTTCGTTTATCTTGCTACAAGGTAAGTGATGCCCAGCAGCATTTTCTTCGGGTGACATTATGACTTCGGGAGGGACTCCTGAGAGGGACGACGTCTGGAGCAAAGATTTCCCAGAGAAGTGTGCTTGAAATGCTCAGAAGAGAAAAGGTTAGGAGGTCCCCGGAGAATTTTTCCGGGGAGGAGCCTCCGACGCCCAAGTCAGTGTTCTAAGGGGAGATAGAGGAAGAGCACTAAGAGGCTAGGTGGCCTTGCCTGTTCACGTTTTCTAAGGGAGGGGGTCCGCCCCTTTGCCAGGGCCTGTTTCCTGGTATTTATAGGGGTGCCTAGCCCGTTCAAATCATGACACTTGTTCGGTCGGATGCAGTCTGCACTTATGGGTGTAGGGGACAGGTAGCCGTTTGTAGGCTCGTCGGGTCTGGGACCGAGACAGGTTGTGACAAAACTTGGATGGCGTCGGCGCGTCAAACCGCTCTTCGAGGCGGCGTGTAGCACAGGTGGGCGACATGTCAGAGACTCCTTAAATGCTCATGTCGTATTCCCAAGGTCCTCTAGGTGAGGCCGTCCTTTGGTATGGACGCCCCTCTTCGGGAATTATGCCCGTAGTTCGGGGAGTTCCCTGGTTCGAGGGTTCCGCCTTCGGGGAGACTCTCTCTAGCTTGAAATAGCTGGTTCTTCATCCCCGAAGGCCATCCATTTGGTCCCCCGAGGGAGCCGATAACATCCTTGAAATTCCTGACGTACTAGCCGAAGTCCCGAGTTCGACGTGTTTGCCTTCGCTTCTTCCGAGGTCAGTGGTAGCGCCTCTTTTGGATGACGTCAGGTTTCCCGACCACACTTTTAGCAGAAGTATGTATTGAGAAAGGTGATAGCCCTTCGGCTATCAGTAAGGCAACTCCTTGGTGCAAGTAGTCAGGATGTGACCACCATCCTAGGAAGTTGTTTTGGACCCCATTCATGAGGTAGGCTATATAGAAGGATATGGATTCTTCCAAGGTGGGGAGTACAACCAAGCTAAGTGGATTACTAAAGAGGTTCCAAAACTTGAACACACTAACTTGAATTGGTTAGGCTACACCAAAGAGGCTTGAGGATGCACTGACGTAAGTGGTAAGCGCTTGGTCATGTGGGCTACAAAGTAATAAAGGGTAGCGCCCTTGTACTTTTTTATCGAGAGTATGAGCTTAAGGATAAGTTCCCCATGGCCTTGAGCTAGTATATGAAGGCGTTCGACAATCTTGGAAGTGAGCACCAGTAAGTGCTGTAGGATGCAGTAGCTCTTGGAAGAGAGTTAGATGAGTTGAAGACATGAGACTACGAAGTGGAGGTTGGCTCATCCGACCTAGTAGGAGCAAGGGTAACATACCTACAGTGAAAAATTTGACTTGAGACCAAGGAATAATAGTGGATTATAAGGTGAAGGGCAAGGGCTATAAGTGTACAAAGTGTATTACTCTTACCTTATGCCTAAGAAGTGTTGCAACGGTCTGAGTGGTCATCAGACTAGTTTCATATTCAAGCTTGGTTAAGTTAAGACCAGCCTAGGAAGCTTATCCCCAACAGTTGTTGCCACAAGGAGTTGACCTAGTGTACCAAAGCAATGGTTTAGGTTTTGCTCGGCCAATTAAGTGGTCGAAGTAGGCAGTCACTGGCCAGATGTAAAAGGTAGCCATAGTGAATTCACGGGTAGTGCATAGGTAGTGCGAGGTAAGTTTTTAACCTCTCACTAGTAGTTTAGGTACTCTATTGGAGTTTTGGCATTAGTTTACTGGCATAGTTTTGTTTTGCATGTTGGGTAGTTGTTTTGAGTAGGGTTAAAGGCTAACCCAACTGCATTAAGACCTACGGATGCACCAAGTATTGGGTTAGTAGTTGATAGCCTAAGACCCACTTACTAGTGTGTGAAATCAGAAAAGTGGAGGCCTAAATGCCTCAGATTAGGAAATGTTCCAGAGTCCCAAAGGTTATTTTCTTGCAAGAGTTTGTTTAATGGCCTAGTTGCTAGCGAATGACTAGCTAGTTGAATGGATAAGTTCCTTAAAGTCATCCACTAAAGGAGCAGTTCAATCTATGCCACAAATTTTAGTAGTTAAGCTTTTAATTTTTTTTCTAACCAGTAAATATGAAAGGTGACCAAACAAAGAAGAAAATAGCAAAGAATCTATCCAAGGCTAAATGGATGGATAAGCTTGTTCATCCGTTAGCTATATAGCCTAGGGTTAAGCAAGTAAGAGTGGAACCATTGTTAGGGTTCAGCTTAACTACTTGAAGGCAATAAGAGGATCCAAACAATAAGAAGGACTGCCATGGACCAGGGGATAGTGGATGACTTGAGCTCATCACCCCATGGTTAAGTAGAGTCAAGGGACAATAAGTTGATTTGTGGAAGAAGAGAGACTCGACTAGTGAAACTAGCTGAGTAGGTAATGGACTAAGTCCTAAGTGGAACCAATGGTGATCGGTTGATGCTTATGTTAGTGCCAGTAAGCTAATGGAACATTGAAGTATCAATTTGGGATGCCTAAGTGATACCAGAAATAGAATACTTTGCCTTAACCCTACAGGGTAGTGTCCGAGGAGTGCCCGTGAGAAAGAAAAAGTTCACTATGTCTAGTCAAGAGGTGACTCACAAGTAGCGATAAGGTGAAGTAATCTCCCACCTAGTTGAGTGTTATACTCAATATTTAAAGTCCCAAGTATAATATAGGTATAGTTGTGCTCAAGTATCTAGTTTGTGGCTCTGGTAGTTGTCGTGACTACCAGAGTAATGAAAAGTTAATGGTTTGAAGCTCAGTTGATGAGGTTATTGGTTGAGTTAGTTAAAGCCTAGAGTTAGAGCATTTCGTGTGACCCTAGTGCCTTTAAAAGGAAAGTCTTGTGATTTACGAGATTGGTTAAGGGCTAGTAGGTGTATTGAAGACACACTTGAGGATTTAATCCAACGTGTGTAAGGTATTGTGCTCATAGTACAAGAAAGTGAAGGGACTGAGTGTGTAGGCTTCAAGCACCAAGAATACTTCAAGTGGAGCAGCTGAAGCATGAAGACCTTAGATTTGGGTACCCTCTCGATAGTTAAATTACTGAGTGCTGCGTGGCCTGAGCTGAGGGTGCACGGATAAGGCCCAAAGACTGCTAGCTACTTGGAGGTCTCGACACTCATACCAGAGAGATTTTCTCTTCTATGCTTGTGGGTATAAGAGGCTCTAAAGTAGCAAAAGCAGTAGAATGATGATGCATAGGGGCGATCCAATGGGAGCATTTCAAGACTCGTACTCTAAGGTGGGCTAGGACTTGCAACTTTTGGTAGTTCACTTATTCAAAAGAGCCCTAGAGTATAGTGGAGTTTGGAGTATAGTATGTCTTAAGGGTGCTAGTGGTGTATGTGTGAAGTCCATAACACATTAGTGACACACTTACCTAGTAAAGGTTAGGAGATGTTAGGTACCAATCCCAGAGTAAGGAATTAACAGTGTAAGAGTTAGTGGACAAGTAACATACTTGTTAAGCTAGCTTACACTAAGGGATTTGGTATCTGACATTGGGTGTTGAACCTAGGGTGTAACTTTTCCTAGTTTGAGTATTAACAGACAAGTTTAACTTGTTAAGTTGGCTTACACTAGTGGATTCTAGCACAGAGGAGTAAATGAAGGAAGTCTGTTGGAGCTGAACTTTTAGTAAAACCGTAACAGTGTAAGTGTAGTGGACAGGCTTTTAAAAGCATGTTAAGCTATCTGACACTGAAAGACTCCGCATAGAGGTTACGATAGAGGATTTGTGATCACTAGATTTTTTGGGGCAACTCAAAGTAGTCTATTATCCATTAGCAATATTGTGTGCTAAAGGTATGGAAAGGCCATGCCATAGTCTTCAAGAGCGAAGTTGTATTAATGTCTTTCAGATTGAGTAAGGTCAGACTAAGGTAGAACGGATAGTGAACAACAATCAGACTACGATTAGGAATGAGCACAAAGGATTGCATTAACCATAGTACCTAAACGAGATAGGGCCTAACTCAAGTGCCCGAAGGCCAGTAGCGGAATGGGTCCGCTAGTTTGATGCCAAGTGGGCTGTTGTGACTAACACCCCTTGGTAGGTTTGATTGGGATGCGTTGGCACCATATCCTAGTATAGTGACTTAAGGTGGGGAGATTGAATCTGGAGGACCAAATTCTCCAAGGTGGGGAGAATGTTATAGCCCTCCTAGCAGAACGCACGGTGGGTAGGGTAAGTTTATATATCCATAGTTTAAATACCTTGATTAAAGGTGAATTAGCAAGATCAAGTAAGTTATCTAAAGGATAGATGGTTCCTAGTTTAATTTAGCACCTAAGTGTCACTAGGGGCAAAATGGTCATTTTGTACCCTGAGGTGATAAGTTTTGTTTTTAAGCTCATAAGTTAATCTTTTGGACATAAGTGACAAGAAAACAAAGAGTTGGATGAAATTGCCTAGTTATATGACACTATTTAAGCGTGGGGGTCTTTTTGGCAAATACTAAAGAAGTTGAAGGGCTCAAGTGAGAAGTTGGCTATTTAAGCCATTTTTTAACCATTCGGCAGTCACTATTCAACATCCCCAACCTCCAAGCCCGTAACTCTCCTCATTCTCTCAATTTCCATAGCCAAATCTCACCCAAAACAGCAATTGTTGGTGGAAATCGAAGTTTCATGAAGAACCTAAGCGGAAAGAACCTTATTTTTGCATGGGTTGCTAGGTTTGAGCTCAAAATCACTTTTTTGGGCTAGGTAAGCTCCAAATTCAGCTGGTACTTTTTGTTCTTTGATTGTTCTTGGTTTCTTGAGCTTTCATGAGCTTGGTTGTAGTTAGAATGAGCTTGAATTCGTCTCTTATGAGTTGAATTTGTTTGGAACCATAGGAAATGTTAATGGAGCTTTGCGCTCGAAGCTTGAAGTTTTTGGTGGTTGATTCTTGCTAGTTCTTATGTAGTTGAGGTAAGGGATTTATGATTCAAGCATAATTGATGACATTCCTAGCTTTGTTGCTTGTTAAATTCAAGTAGTTTTGTGAATGGCATTAGTTGGTGGATAGTAATGAACATGTTGCACTAGAGAGTTTCTAAGGATTTGTGTGGTGTTTATGGACACCATAGGATTGGTTTGAATGGTGCATTGTGGTCTCGGCAATGTGTACTACACGTACATGAAGTTTGAAGGCTATCCATGCATGTTTGATATATTTGGAAAGTGTTCAAAGTTCATAACAGCAAAATGGGAAGTTTTCTAGGCATTTCACAGGTTTGGCAACACGTCACCAATCAATACGAGTTCCCATGATGCATTGCCAATACCTCAAAAATTGGTAGAATGTCGACAACTGTGGTGATGTGTCACCGCCACAACATTGACACCCGATTTTGTTTTCTTCATAACTTTTTGCTCGGGTGTCCGATTAGGGTGATTCAAGATTCCACATGAAGCTAAAAATGATTACTATAACCTCCATGTTTTTAAAACACTTAAAATGATTTAGTTTTAAAGTGATTTTAACTCAAAATGGAGGTAAGATTTAAAGGAAAATGTGGCCACAATATAGCACCATAAGTGGGTGCAAGGTTTAGTACCATTAGAAGCCTAGTTAAGACTTTGGACTTGAGGATTCGATGTGGAAACCTTAGTGCACCTAGTTGGGGTTCTAAAGAACCTAATAAATGAGTCCAACCATGATCATTGCCACTCCACTAATGTGAACTAAGTAATGGTGGATAGGGGAGCACCATGGATGAAGGCTTAATGCGCTTGTTGCCTGGCCAAACCATGCCTTGAGGTACAAGTGAAACCCCTAGGGCATCCTTGGTAGGTTAAATGGGTGGAGACAGAGTACATAAGTGACCTAGCCAAGTCTAAGGACTTGAGGCACTATTTGGAGGCCTAGTACACCTAATGGATTTCTTACAGCTCAAGTAAGGAGCATCCACCATGTTCACCTACACAAGAACAAAGGGAAGGCTGCATTATTTCGTCAGGCAGTAAGCCAAGGCTTACTAGGAGCGAGTTAGTGACTAGAACTCGCTAGGCACGGAGTGATGCCCCATGAAGAGGACTGGGATGAAGAGAGGTCTTAAGAGACCTAGGTATATGTACATATATCAAATCCTCTCGCTGTATTAGCTCACAGCAGGTTACATATGTTCTCATATGATGAATCCTCAGGATTTTTCTTGCAGGTTGAAGACCCTTTACTAAGAATATTTGATTCTCACTCCCTTACTTTTTGTTGTGTAGATTTAGGTGTCATTGAGCCAGTAACTGTTAAGGGTTTTTGAGCTAGGCTTATAAGCAGGTATTTAGTTTATTTGAATCTTTATGATTCTAGTTTATGGGTTGCTTATTGGTTAAGTTATTGTACTCACTGTAGTGGTCTTTTTGGCCTACAGAGGCTAGTAAAGCACAAGGGAGGGCTTACAAAGCTTGCCACTGGGAGTTTGCTCTAAGGTGGAACCTTGGTCTTCGATCTCAGTACAGTCATTCAGTGTAAAGTTCTAATGCGCTAGTTTGCCTCCAATGGTCATGTTGAGTAGTTTACTCTAGAGTCGCTCTTGGGTGCGAGCATGGTCTACTCTTTGGGATGCTTGCACACAATTGATTATGTGTAGTTAATTCCACTTAATTGCTTTGAATGCTTTGACAGTTTTGATATTGTTTTTCATAAATTATGCCATGGCAATGTTTCAAGTACCATTTCTTTATTTTGTTGATTAAGTCAAAGCATAAACTCATGCATGATTACATAGTAGGATTAAATAACTATAAGCAAAAAGGTTTTAACTAGTGCGCATGTAATCAATTAGCCAATTGTGACTAACATAGGACAAGTTCCCACAGGTTTCCTGCGCCAGCCCATGAGGGATTGTGTCAACAATACTACAAACTTCACCTTGTTCCAAATGGGGATTTTACTTTCTACTTCCTTGGGGGTTTAGGTGTAGGAAGTTTACTTTCACCTTTTCCACTAAAGATCCTTGGTGAAGGTGGCAAAAGAAGTACTTCTTCAAAGAGATAGAAAAGAAGTGGACAGATTTACCGGTGAAGTGGGCTTCAGGGACTTTGGCAATCGACATGATGGATCCAGTAAAGCTACTTTTCATTTGTTACTTATTGAAATTTTGTACTTACACTGATGGTTGTTATTTTGCAGAGATGGGTGACAAGTCAGTTGCCTCCTACAATAGTCTTTTCCTCAACCAAACCAAGAAGGGAGAACAAAAGAAGAAGGCTCCAAAAAGGAATAAGGGGTAGCCCTCTGGGGTACTGAAGCAAAATAATCTAAGGAAGATCCCATTCCCCTTACCCCAGAGGATGTCACCATCGTTATGGAATCTTCATCGAAAACATCCATATTGTCCATACTGGTCAATCTGAGGTTAGCTGCCAAGACCTCGGGGACTTCATTCATGGTGGTTTTGACCAAAGAGCTCGAGGAGAAAAAGAGGCAAAATGGAAAGGATGTTCCTATTGACAACCTTGAGTTGAATGATTCTGAAGAGGGGAACGTCAAGGTCCCATTACCAGGTTCATCTTTTGACCTTTCATCTATAAGTTTTGGATTTTTTAGGATTTTAGATTTTACAAATGAATGGTTAAAGGATAACATGTTAGTGGAACTTTGGCATGATATTGCAAAGGAGTTCCCCTCGCCTAACTGGGTTGCCTAACATGTGAGGAAATAAGATCTCTAAGACACGAAGATCCCCTTTAGCAAGGTTTAGAGGGAGCCATTTTGGACATTTACTAAGGACATGGACCTGTTCTCGGAGGATTGTGAAAAGATGGTGCCTCAAATGGCCAGGGGCATCATGACAAACACCACTTTTCAATCTCTGATGGAGTTATGTCCGAATGAGAAGAGTCTTGCTACTTGCATGACCAAATATGCTGCCCAGGTATTACTTTTCTCCTAGTACTTAGCAAAAAAATTACTATCTAATTTTTTTTTATCATTCTCAATGTCTTCTTTTTCTTTGCAGATGCTCACCTATGAAGGGTATTTCTGAGCATGTGTAGCAAACAAACCTCAGTTTGAGGAGAACCTGTCAAAGGCCAATGAAGCATTAGCAACGACTTGCTATAAATATGGTGAGTTAAATAAGATTGTTATGGAGTGATTAGCAGGTCTTTGATGGGTTCTTGCCAAGATTAAGTAAGCCTTGCTCGACGATTACATTTCCCGAGTGTCCGACCTTAGGAAGATGTTATCGAACAATCCTCCGCTACTGAGGCCCTTTGAAAAGAGCAAGAGGGTCTAGTCTTTGAACTGGTGCAAGCTCTTTCAGAGAAGACTAAGCTTATTGCCGAAGTTGATTAGCTCAAAAAGTGGAAGAAGAATAAGAAGAAAAAGGTGGACACTTTGGCAAAGAACAAAGCCGAGGTCCGTTTTCATGGTGGGTCAGTCCAGTACACAAGTTCTCTAGCTTGTACCCGTACATGGACTACATATCTCATATTAGTCTCTATATGTTATTGCAACCTACTCCATAATAATACTATACTATGGATGTTTAACAATATTATTATTCTAGGGTTATAAGTATGTTTGATTATGTCACACAGAAACAAAACAACAAACAAAATTACTAGAATAATACCTCAATGAAATATCATGAATCAATGTGCAAAATACAATCATCTCATGATTGGATTTTAGGCATAACACTAATAGAGATGACTCAATTGATTACTTTTAGATACCTCCAAGTATGGATGGCCAAGATCCTATTGATGATGATCAACAAGTGGTTGACAAGGAAAATAAGGCCACTACTATTATAGAATCAACTATGGATGTTATTCAACAGCAGGAGAATGTGGTTTTTAAAAAATAGATGGCCACAAGAGAGGTTGTTGTTGAGACTATAGGTGAGGGAGCTATTAAGAGACTCGACGATGCCACTACTACTATTACTGTTGTTCTTGCTGCTACTACTTGGGAGGTTGAAAAACCAAAATGGATCCCATGGCGGTGGAGTCGAGCTCCAAGGTTGGGGTTACTAAGGATCCCTACATAGATGATGACAGCTTTGAGTATTGCTGCCAATCCTTCACCTCCAAGGGATGCTTGATACCATGACATCCAGGACATTTATTATAGTTTTTTTCATGTTTCTACTATAGTTATTATCCCTATTAATTTTGTTTCATTTATTCTCTTTAGTTATGTTTGACTTATTATTGGAGCACCAGTTACTCCTATTTTGATTTCATTATATTTCATACCAGTTGCCATGTTTCTTGGTTTCTTTTATTATAATTTTGCTACTGATCAACTTTTCTATTTTCATGGAAGCTTTTAATGTGAATCTGAAGCTTGATCAACCCTTTTTATGGAAGTTTTTGAATGTTGCTTTACACAACAAGCAATTGATCTTTTTTCAAAAGGCGGTATCAGTTTCTATCACTCATTCTTTTTCACTTTATTTTCCATGTTAGTACATTGAGGGCAGTGTACAATTTAAGTGTGAGAGAGTAGGTATTATTATCTGTAATCCCTTTAATTATCTTGTTTGTTTTCTAATATCTTTTAGGTGATCTTTCTAGAAATTTCTAATTATTTTCGATCATAATATTAAGCATGTTCTTATTGTTAAAGAGTGGTTGCTAATTTAATTTTTGCAGTTCTTAACTTGAAGATCATGTAAGTGGTTCTTGAAATCTTTTACTTTTATGCTTTTTTTTTTAAATGTTTTTGTGATTCATTAGCAAGCTAGTGGAAGATGGTCTTTAGAAGTTATTTTTGCATCAAGTTTTGTGTTTAACACATTGTTCAAAACATGCTAAGTTTTGAGTTTCTATGTTGGTTAGTAGTGAGTTTGGTTGATGGATTTGTGGTTGATTATTGAATAATGAATCAATAAAGTATGTTTTAAAGCTATGCTACTCTGCTATTTTTACTATTAAAGTAGGTTAGGGCCTTCTCCTAAGATAAGAGTCTATCACAACTCAAAAATATGCTAAAAGCATGAGTATGATCAAAGAATTATCTTAGATTGTTTTGAGAATTAGCTTGAGTATAGACAATGCTTCAGTAGTTTATCCTTGCTATAAAAGTTGTCAGCACATGAAGAGAACTGTTTGAAAAAAAAAGTAGAGAAAAGAAAGAATTGAAAAGATTAACAATTTGCCCAAATCCATGGTGTTATGATTTGAGTGATTGTGCAGAGTGAGCCTAGAATTGGTTTGGTTTGTTCTTTTTACTCCACAAAAAAATTTAATGTTTCCCTTAAGTTTCTACATATATGGGTAACTAACTTGAGATTGAATGGTTCCCATTAAAATATTTTGTTTTGAAAAGTGTTAGATTGGAAGTGATGCATGCTTGGTGGTCTTGTTAATTTCTTAAGACCCTTAAATTTTAATCCTTTTTCTAATACCTTTTGCTCAAGAGTATGGCTCCACAGTTTTTATTTTTCTTTCTCAGTTTCTCTCTTGTGTGTTTACTTAAGCACAAATGAAAGTTCAAGTATGGGGGAAAATATGATATGCACATATTTAGCTATATTTTCTAAAGGTTTTTCCCTTATATATGCTTGTCTTTTGATGTGTTGATGTTAGGATTTGGTGCTTAATTGATTCATATTTAATTTTCAAGTCATATTTCAAATTTAATTGAGTTATGAAGGATTTTTACGAGGTTTTAGAGTTGAATTGTAAGTTTTGGCAAAATTTATAGCAAACATAGCTTGAAAAACACCCATGTCAATGCCTTACACGCCCGTGTCTGAGAGTCATGCCCATGATTTGAGCTATGTCTTTAAGGTACAAGATTTTAATTTCTAGAGGGGTAACACGGCCTTGAACATGGCCATGTTACAAACTGTGTTGACTACTATTAGGGTTTTACTGGGTTATTTTGTTAGGATAAAAAAAAAGAGTGCAGAGGAGGGAGAGAAAACACAAAAAAAAAAAAAATTTCCATAGGAGAAGGCTACCAGAGGTAGTTCCGATGATCAAAACTATTTAATGTGAATCAGATCAAGGATTTCTTGGAGAAGTAGTAATTCAGAGATGAAGACTTCTTTTCCTAGTTTTTCTTTATTTCTATTGTGTTTATTTTATAGTACCATGAACTAAACTTTCCTGCTCATACTTGGAGTAGATGAACCCTAGGATGATTTTGTGATTATGATTATTTTTTGTTTAATATGATTATGCTTTTCTTGTGATCTATCCAATGTGCTTTGTATGTTAATTAATAGTAGTCAGCCTATTAATTCAATGTGCCATGATAAATATAATCAGGTAGTATTCAGTGTGTTTGTTGTGGATCACCATTGGATAGAAGAGATATTATGGTAACTGGGAGTAATATGTATGATATAATAACTTCAGACTAAGGTGAAACCTAGTAGTTGGGTCATAGGACTAGTCATGCATTCTTAGAGAGTGCAGTATGCCTAGACCCCTTATCGGTTACATAAGAATAAAGGCTAGTGTAATGGAAATAATAGGGTGTTAATCTAAATATATAGTACTTCATGGTCCAAGTTAATCAAAATCCTGTTAAACCGTAATGAAAGCAACACAAGGAATTTATAGGTTGATTCGTATTTAAGTATAAGATTTCTTATTCTTCGTCATCTAACTGCTTTCCGCTACTAGTAATTGCTTAGTTATTATTTTTACTGCATTGGTTTAGTTTATTTAATTCATATTTAATAGTTAACGAAAACTTGTACATTGTCAGGTAAATAATAGGGAAAGGTTGAGTATGTTAGACAACTTCATTCTTTGGGAAAAATGATCTTGATATTTGTCACTGCTATACTTAATGATAAGTGTGCTTACGTAAAGTTCACATATTTATAAGTTTAGAGAGACTTGACACATCCATATTTATAAGTTTACATATTTATAAGTATAGCTGTAGATGGTTGTTATGTCAAGGTACTTCCAAGCTTGGTTAGCTTAATAGACCAAGATCTATTCCAATACCATAGAAACTTTCAAAAAAATAAATTCTGCCTTGGTAACAACCTATTACAAGTTCAGCCAACTAAAGAAGATTGTTACCAAGGAAGTATCTTTTGCCTGTTAAGAGATCATTGAGGAAACATAAATGCTAGCCAAGGACTTCTCTTCCCAAATGGCTGATATTAGGCAGAGGCTCTTAAGATGCACCTCAGAATATGAGGCACTTTGAAAGGAAAAGGACGATCTGACTACCTAGATCATTGACATTTTTAAGAGAAGTAGAAACTTGAGGAGGATATCGAAAAGATAAAAAAGCCCAGAAGGAAGAAGGAGATGGAGATAGAGTATCGCATCAGGGAAAAGGATGAAGCAAAGGAGATAGCAAAGTAAGGTTATCAAGATGGGTTATGTCTAGCCCACTATCAAATCCTTAGTCATCATCCTAGCCTTGACATTTTCTACCTAAATGCCCTCAATATTCTTGAAGAAGCTTCTTCTTCCTGGTCCAATGAAAATTTCTCGGTACCCTAAAGCCTGAGGAATAAAGGAACAATGGGGAAAGGGTAGAAGAGGATAGTCCTGAAGAAGAACCAAAAGACCCACAGGAGTATATCATTTGGTTCCTTTGTTTTTTGGCCCTTTTGTAAAAATTTTCATAAGTAATGAAGTATTATTCTTCTTTCACTTCCCTGTACTTCTTTTTTTTTTGGAACAACGATTACCCAAACTTTGATACTTTACTAGTGTGCTTACTTATATTTTACCCATACTTCACTTTTGGAGCTGAGGTCGTGATTTTGGCTTCCTTTCTAAAGTTGCCTTTCTTTTTCAACCAACTATGATTAGGGTTGGCCATCCTTTTTTTCCCTTTTTTCTGAATATAAATTTTAACACAAAAATCTTCCAAGTGTTGGATAAATATTTAAAATTTCACTAATCATAGGCAAGTTTTGAACAAATTTTCCCTGAGTAATCAATACATTATCGATGCATAGTACTTTTTTAGTGAGTCTGAGTACCATGTGTTTTTTAATTCAACACCTTCAACATCTTGGAGCATGTAAACCTTGAGTCTTACATCTTCAGTGACGAGGTAGGGACATTCCCAATTTGCTCAAAGGATGCTGTGGGGAGGTCATTGAGGTTCTACTTTAGAGTTGTGGAGTGCTAGATCTCCTACCTTTATCCTTTTAGGCAAAACTCATAGGTTTGCAACAGTGGCTACTCTTTTTTGGAAATCTTTTCTTCATAACTCCATTATTTCCCTATGTTCATCAATTATGTCTAATTTGGCCCGTTGGCCAAGGTTGTTCTCCTCCAGTTCAAAGACCTACACTTAAATTGAGGGATGCATGATGTCGATAGGTATCAATGCTTCAATCCTAAATGCTAGTGAAAATGGGGTTTTTTTCGTTGCTCTTCTAGGCATTGGCCAATAATTCCACAGTACACTCGACAATTATTGAGGCCATTTTCCTTTGGCTTCTTTTAACCTCTTTGTTAGCCCATCCTTCAAGGTTGTATTAGATACTTCAACTTGCCCATTGCTTTGAGGATAGGCCACTAAGGTGAAGTGTAATTTATACCAAGGGTGGCTATAAATTCGTAAAACACTTTTGTCAGTGAACTATGTGGCATTCTCTTCCATTAACACTGTTAAGCATTCGAATTGGCAGATGATGTTTTTCTAGATTAATTTATAGATTTCGTTCACCGATATTATGGGTAAAGGTTTGGATCGTATCCACTTGGTTAAGTAATCCATAGCCACAACACAATATTTACCCTAGTAGAGGCCGTGGGCAAGGGACCTATCAAGTCATTCCTCCAAATGGAAAAGGGGCATGGATAGTTGGATGACGTCTTGACTTCGCATGGTAGTCTTTGTATTGATGAGAGTTGTTGACATTTGTCACAACACCTGACTAGCTTTTAGGCATCTTTCTTGAGGGTAGACCAATAGTATTCCTACTATAGAAGCACCTTAGCCAATGCATCTATGCAGATATGTGATCAACACATTCTTTCTTGGATCTCCCTCAATACTGCTTCCACTGCCTTTTGCCCCACACACTTCTGTAACAGGTTAGAGTGTCCTTCCCTATATAATTCTTTGCTGATCTGGAACTATTCTTTCCTTATCTTCATAACCTCTTGAGGATTTGCTGGAAAATGTCCTTTGGCCAAATAAACCGTCAATAGTATTCTCCATCCCTTATCTATGGTTAAGACTATGAACGTGGCGATCCTCAAGGTAGTATGAATTTTAGTATGTTTGGAAGATTTTTCTAAAGGATTTGCTTAGGTATTCTCCTCCGAGGCACTTTTTTGGTTTGAACTCGCTCAAATTTTTGGATCAATTCATTTACAACGTCAAAATACTTCCTTAATTTGGGCTTCCTGAGCTTGTACTTTCTTTTTAGATATCAAACTAGTATTTGAGAGTCACTATAAGCTCGAAGAAACCTTATTCCAAACTTGTTGGCCAATTCGATTCCAGCTATTAATGTCTAATATATCACAACATTGTTGGTTACTTGGAAATCAAACTAGATAGATTTAGCAGCCTCCATTGCTTCAGGCCCTCAGAGTATTATCCCGGCACCCTAATATTCAACCTCAGATGCTCCATCCATGAAGAGAAACCATTTTGGTTCTTTTATCTTCATGGTATCTTCAGACATATTTACACTTTCTAAGAGTTTAGCTATGAAGTCAGCTAGTGCTTACGCCTTTATCACCTTTCTTGGTTCATAAATGATGTCCTATTCTCTGAGTTCTATGCACTACTTGGATAATCGGCCTGAATGGTTTACCCTTTTACTGATGTCCTTGAAAGGTAGGCAACTTCAGACTATGATGGCATGACCTTGGAAGTATGGCCGAAGTCTCCAGCTTGTTATCACCAAGGCATAGATTGCTTTTTGCAAGATCAGGTAGCCAACTTCAACACCACATAAAGATTTGCTGGTGTAATATATCGACCATTATTGTCCATTGTCCTTTTCATGAACGAGGCTGAACTTACGGCCTTTTTACTTTCTACAAGGTGCAAGATGAGGGGTTTCCATCTTTTGGTTGTCAAAAATGTTGGGTTTCGGGAGCCAAACAGTGCAGCAGAATTTAACCGAAACCCTCTAGGATCCAAGTGAAACGGGGTAAACCGGGTGTTCGAAAATTTTCATACCTAATTTTTGGTTGAGATCTCTCACTCAACTGTAGAGTTGAATCACAAAACCTGAATAGTTGACGTGTTCAAGCTCTCTATGGTATCCACACGAGCCTCTCGGGATCACCACGCTTCCACCACGTCCCGGCAGATGCGTTTCTCTTGCACTCGCAGTGCTAGCTTGCGTCCTCCAAGGAATTGCAAGAGAAGAGTGTGGCTGTCCTTTTTGGAGGCTAGGGCAAGGAGACCTGTGAATTTTTCACTTAAAAGTTGTATTTATAGTGAGACTCAACTTCCAGGCCTAATGGGTTTCAAAGCCCTAATCCAATTAGGATTTAATTTCGGGCTTAATAATGGCTCAACTCTTGGTCCCATTATTAATACGAAATTAAAGTGAAACCATAACCCAAATAATTAGCCCATGCACTCTAATGATCCAAATAGCTCTATGTGTGCGACCCAATAGGCTCTTATCACATTAGCAATGATCATAAATCACATTTATGATCATAAGCAATGAGCGGTGTCTAGCAACACATCATTGCTACCCAAGTGACAAGATTGTCGATGATTCGACTATACCTTTATGATCATAACCGATATATGCCATTGTCCCTTTGTCCAAGATATCAAGACTAAGCACGAGACATGGAATGTGTCACTCTCGTATAGCCCAATCTTTGGTTTCTTGATTACCAAGTAGACTAACGTAAACTGATGACATTGATATCGCATATCAACTCATCCGAGCATGGCCATGCATTTTCTAAGTCTTACTCTATCAAGGGGCCCGATGATATCACTCTCGTTACATAGGAGAGACAAATTCCATCTTGATCATACAAATCCCTCCGCATGATATATGACATACCCAATGACCTTCTTCAAGTTCACTCAGTTACGAGCAACAAAGGAAAGTATCAAAGTATGTGACTCACATGTAGGGAACCTTGATGATCTTAGGTCGAAGGACTATATATACCCTGATCACAATGAGAATCACTTATGACACTCATATAACGATCCATGTAGTGTTTTCATGGTGGGTCGGTCCAGTACATAAGTTCTCCAACTTGTACCCATATGTAGACTACATATCTCATATTAGTCTCCACATATGCTAGTCGTTATGTATTATTGCAACCCGCTCCACAATAATACTAGACCAGGGACTTTTAAGAATATCATTATTCTAGGGTTAGAATTATGTTTGTTAAGTTACGCAGGAACAAAACAACAAACATAATTGCTGGATTAATGCCTTAATAAAATATCATGACTCAATGTGCAAAAATACAATCATCTCATGATTGGCTTTTGGGCACAACACTAACAGAAAAGTAGGCAACTTTGTCAAATAATGTTTTAATTTTTCCTAAGTATCTTGGCACTCGATGTTCCAAGGTGGTTGTTCTTTATTGACCTCGGTGGTATCCTTTATGGCTTCTGTAAGCAGTTTGAAGAATGGATGACATCGGTCCCTATACCGAGATATAAACCTACCTACTGTTGTTATCTTATCAATAAGTCTATGTATGTCCTTGATGGTTTTTGGCATTCTTGACTTAAGCAGGACTTTGACTTTTTTAGGATCCATGTCTATGCCTTGTCAAGAGGCCAAGAATCCGAGGAACTTGCCTGCCTTTACCTTGAACCCACATTTTTTAGGTTTCCCTTATGTCCTTAATATGGTCATCCAATTGCCTACTTTTGATGATCATGTCATTGACGTACACTTCCATGGTTCTCTATATTTGTTTGGCAAATATCTTGCCCATTAGGCACTTCCATTCAGATCTAATGATACCTACTAAAGGCATCTAAGAAACTTAGGAGTTTGTTTTTGACAGTGGAGTCCATAAGTTAGTCTATCAAGGGCAAAAGGGTATGAATCCTTTGGGCAAGCATCATTCACTTTAATGAAATTGATGGCAATCCAAAGTTTGTCATTCCCTTCCTTAATGGCTATGATTATATTACTTAGCCAATTTGGATATTTTACTTACCTTATCACCCTTACCTCTAAAAGGGTTTAGATTTCTTTTTTTATGAAGTCTATCTTATTCGAAGTGAGGTTAAATTTTTTCTACCAAATAGGTCACGCTTCAAAATTTACGCTAACGCTATGTTGTATTATGTCTGGACTTATGCCGAGCATGTCCTTTGGTGAGTAAACAAATAAGCCTTTATTTGAAAGCAAAAAAAATACAGGTCTAGCCTTTCCTTCTTGGGGCATATATTTCCTAATTCAACTACTGTGAATTAGGATTAGTTTTAACTTTTCAGTCTTTACCACTCTTAGTCATCTTGCTCATCCTTCAACAGCTTGCTCTTTTTTATGTTAGCTTAACCTGAAGTATAAGCATGAATCCTTCATGGCTCCTTCCTTACTTTGACAAATACTTTCCACACCTCAGCTTCATCGATGTACATCTCTGAGTCCCCTCCATTGGTTTTGAAGGTTAGGCTTAAGTACTTCATGTCTAACATCAAGTGGAGATTACCCTATGTATGCCTCCTAAGTATGACATTAGAAAGAATGGGTAACTCAATGACTATGAACCTTATCAAGGATGATGTGAAGTGTTCACTATTATCTTTAATTGATGTGCCTTTCAGCATTAGGGGTCCATCAATCCACCCGAGGATGAAGAGTTCTCTTGGTCCAATATTAAATGTGGGTGATGACAATGACTTAAGCTTTCCTTCTAACATTCAAGACTTGGGAGTAGATGGGCTTAAAGGACATTGGCATTAAAGCGATTGTCACATGACTCTTTGTACATCCTAATTCCTGATCTTGGTGATGATTGAAAAAGGGTCATCATGTGGGAACATGAATGATGATCCATCCTTCCAAGCTAGCCTACTAGCTGGACTATCAAACTCCATCAGAGTGATCTCCCTCAATTTCTTCCTTTCTACTGATGGTTGTGTCATGTGGTGATTATCTGTATGACCACAACTGGTAGCAGTGGTTGCCTTTGTGGGCTCCTGTTACTTCAGCATTTTTTAGAATCATATTCTTCATCATCATACCTTCTCTCATCTTCCTTTCTTGTCATAAAACTTCAACCAAGGTAGATAAAGCTATCATCAAAGTTGGCCTTGCTATTTCTTTCATCATTTTTTCCAAGGTCATCCACTTCCTTCCCTTTGGTATCAAGGCTGGTAGAGCGGTGTTTCAAAGGCATGGCTTTCATACTTCAATCCTTCCATTCAAAGTTCTTTGGTATTCATATACTACCTGTCCCTTCGGAAAAATTCTACCAAAGTCTCTTGATGTCTTTTGAGAATTTGTAGAATAGCTACAAATTCCTTCACAGCCCCCCAGTCATCACTAGTGTTCAAATTTTAGGGAAGAACTCCAGGACGCTCAAAGATTCCCAATTAAATCTTTCAACATATTCCTGAATGGTCTTACCGTTCTTTTTCACGATAGCAAACATTTGGATAAGCATCTTCGCTGTCGGGTGATTGTTAATGAATTACTAGGTAAAAGCTGTGGAAAACTCTTGAAACCCAGAGATTGATCTTGGCATAATCAAGTTTTACTACACCAAAGTAGGTCTAGAGGGGGTGACCTCAAAGTATTTGCAAAGGGTGGCTTAATCAGCTCAATGTAGCATCATGCTCCTTCTGTACTTGTTAAGGTGGGCCTAGGTATCACTATGGCCATCCTAGGTCTCCAGCCAAGGTATGTTGAAGTCTCTTGGTATCAGTGATTTGATGATGCTATCAACAAGCGACAACTCATTGCAAACAAAGGGTTTTAAAAAGTCTGACCAAGCAGGTTTTCAAGAAACTTGTTTCCCTACTCTGCCTACCCTTTCCAAAAAATTTTCCATCAAGGTAGTGGTAAGCCCCTCTTATTTCTAAGAGCAGTTGTCTGGCACTGGTAAGAAATACCTTCTCTTGGGCGAGTACTCCTCCATCGGGGAGAATAGCTCATTAGACATAAGGATGGACTTTTTTGGTCTGAGGACCAACATTCTCTCAAATGTGAATGCATTTCCCTGTAGGGGGCAGATCTTCTGTTAAAGACTCATCTTGGGCATTTCTTCCCAAATCACTCCTCTAAGAGGATCTATGGTCACCTTCAGTAGCCTTTTCCAAGGATGTTGTCCTTTTGGTAAATTTCATTTGGGTTAGACATTAGCCTAACTGGTGAGTCATTTCAACCACTATGAAGCACCAGAATTCGCACAGAAAGCCTATAATGAACATTAAAGGTCATTCTTCTTTAGAAAGAGATGTCTCTAGAGGAGAGGGTGTGCTCATTGTGGCTTCAAGATTTGTCATGGTCTAGGTATTTAGTATACCCTTGTCCTTCAAGTGACAAGTCACCACAATGGCAACATGTGGTTGGGTTCCTATAAATGGCACTGAATGATGCTCTAGCACATTTTCTTTGTAGGACATCTTCATCTCTGCTGGCAAAATAGGTGATAGTCAGTCATTAACAAGCCTGTAAAGCAATAGAAAGATAGCTAAATGGGGTTTCTCGGAGTATTTTTGCTGGAAAAATAGGTGACAGTCAGTCATTAACAAGCCTGTAAAGCATTAGAAAGACAGCGCAGTTGTAAGCTCAGCAACCTCCCTCTCGAGTTTCTCCTTCTTCTTTTTCTTAGACTCATTCTTCAATGAATCGACCTCGGCTTGGAGATCGATGTTCAAAGTGTTAGTGTTGTACCCAAAAGCCAATCAAGAGATGGTTGTAATTTTGCACATTGAGTCATGATATTTTATTAAGGCATTAATCCAGCAATTATGTTTGTTGTTTTGTTTCTGCGTAACTTAACAAACATAATTGTAACCCTAGAATAATGATATTCTTAAACATTCCTAGTCTAGTATTATTGTGGAGTGGGTTGCAACAATACATAACGACTAGCATATGTGGAGACTAATATGAGATATGTAGTCTACATATGGGTACAAGTTGGAGAACTTGTGTACTGGCCCGACCCACCATGAGAACACTACATGGATCATTATATGAGTGTCATAAGTGATTCTCATAGTGATCATGGTATATGTAGTCCTTCGACCTAAGGTCATCAAGGTTCCCTACATGTGAGTCACATACTTTGATACTTTCCTTTGTTGCTCATAACTGAGTGAACTTGAAGGAGGTCATTGGGTATGTCACATATCATGCGGAGGGATTTGTATGATCAAGATGGGATTTCTCCCTCCTATGTAACGGGAGTGATATCTTCGGGCCCCTTGATAGAGTAAGACTTAGAAAAATGTATGGCCATGCTCGGATGAGTTGATATACGATATCAATGTCATCAGTTTAAGTTGGTCTACTCGGTAATCAAGAAACCAAAGATTGGGCTATACAAGAGTGACACATTCCATGTCTCGTGCTTAGTCTTGATATCTTGGACAAAGGGACAATGGCATATATCGGTGATGATCATAAAGGTTTAGTCGAATCATCGACAATCTTGTCACTTGGGTAGCAATGATGTGTTGCTAGACACCGCTCATTGCTTATGATCATAAATGTGATTTATGATCATTGCCAACGTGGAAAAAGCCTATTTGGGTTATGGTTTCACTTTAATTTCGTATCAATAATGGGCCAAAGAGTTGAGCCATTATTAAGCCCAAAATTAAATCCTAATTGGATTAGGGCTTTGAAACCCATTAGGCCTAAAAGTTGAGTCTCACTATAAATACAACTTCTAGTGAGAAATTCGCAGGTCTCCTTGCCCTAGCCTCCCAAAAGGACAGCCACACTCTTCTCTTGCAATTCTTTGGAGGACGCAAGCTAGCACTGCTAGCGCAAGAGAAATTCATCTGTCGGGACGTGGTGGAAGCGTGGTGATCCCGAGAGGCTCGTGTGGATACGATAGAGAGCCTGAACACGTCAACTGTTCAGGTTTTGTGATTCAAGTCTACAGTTGAGTGAGAGATCTCAATCAAAAATTAGGTATGAAAATTATCGAACACCTGGTTTACCCCGTTTCACTTGGATCCTGGAGGGTTTCGGTTAAATTCCGTTGCGCTGTTTGGCTCCTGAAACCCATCACAAAGCAAGCGCCTTCGCAAGGTTCTCAGCATCTTCCACCTTTTCATTTCGAAGGGCTTCGTTCTCCAAAGAGAGAACAGCACACTTTGTGCCGAGGTCCTCAACCTTGGCCAAAAAGTCAAAAAGGAGCTCCTTCTTGCTCTACCGGAGCTCGGTCCAAAGGTTGTCCAAGTCCTCATTCACAATTTTGCTCAGGTCACCGCACTTGAGGACGTATTTGGGGCAAAACTCCTTCGTCCACCTCAGAGAATTCTCGGACCGAGAATGAGCCTCAGTCTGCTTTGCCGCCCAAGCTCGGAAGTATCCACTATATGCCAGGAGCTGCAGAAAAGAAAGTCACGAGTAAAGGTCAAAGGACAAAAAAAATTTAGAAAAATATTTTCTAAGTCCCCAAAGAAAGAGAGAAGAAATTTACCTGGGCGGCGTGTTCGCTCATCCTCGCCGCAAGGATCTCCTCGTTTGGACATTCGGAGAGGAGGGACTCGAAGGTGGGCTTCGTTAGCACACCCCTGGCCATTTAGGGAGCCATCAACTGGCTGTCCTTGGAAAACAAGTTCATGTCCTCCGTGAAAGTCTAGAAGGGCTCCCTCGGTACTTTGTCCTTTGGGATATCGCCATCCCAAAGGGCCCTTTTCGGGGCATGAGATTCCACCTAGGGAGCAGGTGTCACCTCCTCTGCAAGATCACGCTAAAGTTCAATTAGTACGTTGTCCCTTAGCCATCCATCTATAAGATTGTAGATACTAAAAACACTAAGATTCATAGACAAACGGCTAAGGAACGAGCTTGGTGGAACCTCGGTAACGATGTCCTCGGTCTTGCCCACTTCACAGACTTCACTGGGATTGTACTTGCCCTTCCTTCTCCTGCTCTCCTCGAGCTCTTGAGTCGAAGCCGCTCTGACCGAAGTCTCAGTAGCTGTATCCAGACTCAGAGTAGTCTCGAGGGTGGCAGGATCCGAAGGTGGATCGTCGTAGGCAGGAGACCGAGCAGGTGACTGGTCCTACACTTCGATGACATCTTCAGGGGGAGGAGGAATGACATCCGCCTTGGCTTTCTCTACCTTGGACAGCCCCCGCTGGTCTTCTTCCTCTTCGCAGGCGCCTTTCTTCGCATCTGCTCCCCCTTCTTGGCCTGCCTGAGAAAAAGGCACTTGTAAAATTCCACAGATTGATCGCCCATCTCTGCAAAAGGAAAAAACATCAGTGTAAGTCTAAAAGGAACACATGTAAGCAAAACACGAAAGATAACTTACTCTCAGCAAAAGCCTTATACGAGATCTCGCACCGAAAAAGGATCACCAGCCATGCTTTCGTCCCCGGGAGAACAAGCACGGCCAGGTTCAAGTTGAACTTGTGCTCGTGGGTCAGCCCCAATTCCTGAAGGACCTTTTCGGTCATGAGGTCCCACTTAATGGGAAAGGGGTACAAAGAACGCGGAAGGACCTCGGGTTCCCAACCACAACCGCCCGAATGCGCTGGTCGAACTCGTCAAATTCAGCTGCCAACCCCAAGGTCAACAACTTCCGATGGTCAACAATGTCAGTCTTCAAAACCCTTGAAGCCCATCTGGTCGGAACGTAGCTCCATCTTTCGAGAACTGACAGAAAGAAGAACTTTTTCTGCCACCCCTGCCAACTATCCTTCGTTCCAAAGGTGAAGGTGAATTTCTTGCTTCCGGACCCTCAGGGAAGCAAGAAGTAGAAGCCACCCTTAGGGACCGGGTGGAGCTTATAGTATTGCATGAAGAAAAGAAAATGGGGCTTTATCTTAAAAACCCCACACATGTAAAGAAAGGTGTTGAAATAAGAATACGAGTTTGGAGGGAGCTGGTTCACAACAATCTCGTGGAACCTGTAGAACTCGCACACCATGCGCGGAGGGGGATACCGAAGACCGGCCTTCAATTGGGCACGGTAAACAGTGATTTCATCAAAATGGGCCATGTAACCGTACATGGCCAAGGAAGGTAACCTCGGGGCGACATAATTAAGGAGGTAGAATTTTGCTCCATTTCGTCATTTTCTCTGAAGTAGTGCAGCATAAGGGGGAGAAAGCTCTCGAGAATAGGACGGATGGTCATCAGTGGAGTAGGGTTTGACATTTCTCAAAAAAGAAGAGAGGTAACCTTAGGGAAACTAAAGAAAGAAAAAATAAAACTTCGAAACGAATGACTTCGGAAGGAAGGAAGAACTTTGGAAAGAAAAAACCCACCGAAAGCTTTGCCAAAATCGGGATTCCTGGACACCGTCGTGAAAGGTTGCCGGAAATCGCTCGGCCACTATAACCGCTGCCGGAAAGAGAAAAAGACAAGAGAGAATTTTGGAGCAAATGAGAGCAAAGGAAAGGAGTATGAAAGTCTGATGCAAAAGGGGCTTTATATAGGCCGAAGGGGGCAGGCAAAACGTCGTCATTATTGATCCTTGAAGGCGAAGAGATGCAATTAATGTAACCGACGTAACCATCTGCCACTCATTGGCTGCCACGTGTAAGCCATCACGAGAAACAAGGGCACGGCCTTAAAAATTGGCAGACCTATATAACCCTACCCGAAGTAACGCACCCATATATAAGGGAAGATGAAACGGGTCACTGACAGGAAAGTCAGTGTAAGTACGCGCACCAGATAATAACCTCAGGGGAAGAGCCAGGGACACCACTCAAATAGTAGGGAAACTACCTCAATAGGGCACCTTAGTTCGCCATAGTTCCATCATGGGGAGAAGGAGACTCCGAATGGAAGCCCATCATGGCAACAAGACCAAGCATCGTTTGCCATAAGAAAGGTTCCCAGAACTCCCAAAACCGAAGGAACATCTTCGGTTCTCTGAAGGGGGGCATAGATAGCTGAAGGGCTATCGCCCCCGAAGAACCTCACATGAGCGCGTCACATCCGATTGAAGCAGACATGACAAAACCCCAACAAAGAAGGACTGCGGCACCCTCGGACAAGCCGGATAGGCGCTACCGTTGAGGAAACCCATGGGACCAATTTCAATCAGAAGAAGTCACCGTCTTTCCCGAAAGTGACCTCGTGCCGACCTCACATGGCCAAAACCACCACCATATACTCTCTAGGCCACCCTCGGGGTGCGCTCACGAAGTGCCACAGTAGATACCCAAGCTTGACCTCGGGAAAGCCCAACCGAAGGTGTCTCATACAAACAGGGGGCCTCTCTCCAGAAGAACTCACCTTCCCGAATGAGCTCTATACCTCGAAGGAGTTCGGTCCACAGAAAAGGCCACATAGGTGTAAGACAAAATAGCTAAGGAGTCTCTGACACATCGTACTCATATAGCCCCAGACACGCCACCCCCACACACGTTCTGACATGCCGCCCTTGTGCTGCACTAGGCTCCCAGCCAGGCAGCCTGTGGTCGGCTAGAAGCTGCCCTTCTCCCCGAAGGTACAGACCGTATCTGATTGAACACGTGTTACAATCTGGGCAGGCTGTGGGAAATGAGATTCTCCTGTTCACCTCCCTATAAATATTCAGGAAATGCCCTAGGTAAGGGGATCCGACTCCAAAGAAAATATCTCCACTCTCTACTTATCTCTGGAACTAACTTGGGCATCGGAGACTCCTCCCCCGGAAAAACACTCTAGGGAGCTTTTGACCCTTGCCTTTCTGAGTCGTTGCAGCCTTTTTGCCACCGGAGATTCCTCACCCAGGCGTTCTCCCACCGCAAGTTCCTACTCCAGGGTCACGATGTTGCACAATGATGATGTTGAAGGGCATCACACAGTATTCCTGAGGTCGGTATTGTCATTTCCAAGGGTGATGATGGATCGCCGAGGTCGGATGTTCAAGGTGTCAGACCCCTTTTTTCAAGGTTAGTGCTTGCATTCCTTGTGGGTGATGCTCAACTTTCCAAGGATGGTGCTATGCCCGAGCTTACAGGTTTAAAGGGTGATAGCACTTCGGCTATCACATGCCCCCCTCGAAAAGTCGAAGTGGAGACTTTAGCTTGTAGAATCTCTAGGGGCACCTTACAGGACTCAGAGTGGGACATTGTATAAGGGGACACTTAGCCACCCGAAGGTATGCCTCTCTGGCCGAGGTGTCATTACCCGCCCTCTGGTCAGTCCCTCGGTGTTCTCAAGGTGCGCGCTCTCTTCATTTTTACTTTTTTTGTTGCAGGTCAGTGGAGCGTCACGTCTCATAACCAAGAGTCTCAATTTGGATAGGCGTGCCTGGGTTTTCATGGTGTTAGAAAGTGTGTCTTTGTTCCATGCGTTGGATAACAAATGGCACGCGATGATTAGGGGTAGTCGCATTGGTTACACCAGCTGCGTCTTTTCACCTTCGAGGGATAATTATGGTGATGATTTGCCTTTACAGGGTAGTTCTGATGACGATTTGGTTACCCTTCTTCGGTCTATATAAACCTCTCTTCCCCTCATGGCCCTCAATTGCTTTCCTTTACCTCTGTCTTGTTCTCATCTGTCTTCGAGCTCTTCCTTCTCTTTTTATGGTGGTGTAAGCGGCGGTCTGATTTTCAGCAACCGTTCACGATGGCGTCATTTAATCCTGACTTGGGCAAACATTTTGGTGGGTTTCCCCTCTAGAGGTCCTTCGGTCATTTTGGTTTCTATTTTTTCTAGTCCCCGAAACTTTTTCCTTTTTCCTGAAGTCCTCTAACCCTCTTTTCCAAAGTCCTTTTCTTTTTCTGAACATGTCTTCCCTTGTCCCCCTTATGTCTGTCCAACCCATTCCCAAGAGCTGGCAGCCTATCATGTCTCACCCCTGTTGTTCTACTTCGAAAAAATTAGCGAAGTGGACAACTAAATTCTTTCTTCCCTCCTATGCGACTACCAGGCTACCCCATCTCGGCCACTTCAGTTTCATGAATAGCTTGTTGGGGTTCAGGAGCCAAACAGTGCAGCAGAATTTAACCGAAACCCTCTAGGATCCAAGTGAAACGGGGTAAACCTAATGTTAAAAAATTTTCATACCTAATTTTCGGTTGAGATCTCTCACTCAACTGTAGAGTCGAATCACAAAACCTGAACAGTTGACGTGTTCAGGTTCTCTATGGTATCCATACGAGCCTCTCAGGAGCACCACGCTTCCACCACGTCCCGACAGATGCGTTTCTCTTGTGCTCGTAGTGCTAGTTTGTGTCCTCCAAGGAATTGCATGAGAAGAGTGTGGTTGTCCTTTTGGGAGGCTTGGGCAAGGAGACCTGTGAATTGCTCACTTAAAAGTTGTATTTATAGTGAGACTCAACTTCCAGGCCTAATGGGTTTTAAAGCCCTAATCCCATTAGGATTTAATTTTAGACTTAATAATGGCTCAACTCTTGGGCCCATTATTAATATGAAATTAAAGTGAAACCATAACCCAAATAATTAGCCCATGCACTCTAATGATCTACATAGCCCTATATGTGCGACCCAATATTCTCTTGCCATGTTGGCAATGATCATAAATCACATTTATGATCATAAGCAATGAACGGTGTCTAGCAACACATCATTGCTACCCAAGTGACAAGATTGTCGGTGAATCGACTAAACCT
This sequence comes from Aquilaria sinensis, assembly GCA_005392925.1. Classification (NCBI taxonomy): domain Eukaryota; kingdom Viridiplantae; phylum Streptophyta; class Magnoliopsida; order Malvales; family Thymelaeaceae; genus Aquilaria; species Aquilaria sinensis. The sequence goes on along the minus strand of SMDT01000005.1, from coordinate 1,908 downwards.
TTATGATCATCACCGATATATGCTAGTGTCCCTTTGTCCAAGATATCAAGACTAAGCACGAGACATGGAATGTGTCACTCTCGTATAGCCCAATCTTTGGTTTCTTGATTACCGAGTAGACCAACTTAAACTAATGACATTGATATCATATATCAACTCATCCGAGCATGGCCAAGCATTTTCTAGGTCTCACTCTATCAAGGGGCCCAAAGATATCACTCATGTTACATAGGAGGGACAAATCCCATCTTGATCATACAAATCCCTCCGCAAGATATGTGACATACCTAATGACCTCCTTCAAGTTCACTCAATGACGAGCAACAAAGGAAAGTATCAAAGTATGTGACTCACATGTAGGGAACCTTGATGATCTTAGGTCGAAGGACTACATATACCATGATCACTATGAGAATCACTTATGACACTCATATAATGATCCATGTAGTGTTCTCATGGTGGGTCGGTCCAGTACACAAGTTCTCCAACTTGTACCCATATGTAGACTACATATCTCATATTAGTCTCCACATATGCTAGTCGTTGTGTATTATTGCAAGCCGCTCCACAATAATACTAGACCAAGGATGTTTAAGAATATCATTATTCTAGGGTTACGATTATGTTTGTTAAGTTACGCAAAAACAAAACAACAAACATAATTGATGGATTAATGCCTTAAAAAATATCATGACTCAATGTGAAAAAATACAATCATCTCATGATTAGCTTTTGACCACAACACTAACATAGCTGTGATGAGGTTACCATTTTTTGAGCCTAGTTGAAGGCTAAACTTTGGTTTCCTCCGTCGAAGATGATTTGTGACTTTTTCCAATTTCGTGGCAAAGTAGTGAACCAGCTTCCTCCCAACTCTTACTATTATTTCAACGCTTTTCTCTACATGCGTGGGGTTTTCAAAATAGAACCCCACTTCATCATTTTCATGCAGTACTACAAGCTCTATCCAGTCCCGAAGGGTGGCTTCTATTTCATGTTGCCTCGGGGATCTGGGAGCAAAACATATATGTTCACCTTCGGTACTAGAGATAGTTGGCGAGGGTGGCAAAGGAAGTTCTTCTTCTTGGAGGTGGCAGAGGCATGGTCAGATATGCCGACTAGGTGGGCCCAGGGGAAGCTACAGACGGACATCGTTGATCCCAAGAAGTTGCTAACCACTGAGTTGGCAGCGAGGTTTGAGAACTCCAACAGCCGTATCTGAGCTATCACCAACTGGGATGCCGAGGTCCCACCGCGCTCCTTGTATCCCCTCCCCATTAAGTGGAACCTTATGACTGAGGAGGTTCTTCGGGAGCTAGGGGTGCTCAAGGAGCATAAGACAGATCTCGACATGCCAGCTCCTGCCACTGACGGGAAGAAGTCCTAGTTGGTGATGCTCCTTCGGGGGGAGCTCTCTTACGAAGCCTTTTTTGAGAGTAAGTTACCTTCCAACTTTCGGTATAAGTATCCCTTTGGACTTACACTGATATTGTCCTGCTTTTTCAGAGATGGGCGATCAGTCAGCCACTTTCTACAAATCCCTCTTCCTCAGTCAAGTCAAGAAGGGGGAACAGACGAAGAAGGGGGCCTCGAAGCGGTGAAAGACGTCTGAGGGTGGGCCATCTTCGGCTAAGAAGGTGAAGAAGGACGTCCTTCCCCCACCTTCGGAGGACGCCGTGGAGGTCGGAGACCAGCCCGAGGTCTAGGCCATCTTGCCACTAAAACTTGCTGTTAGCTCCACTCCCTGGAGTCCTAGTACTTCGGTGGACCTTTTGTGTTCTTCAGGAAGAGGCCCTTCTGCTGAAGAACTCGAGGGGCATAGAAGAACCAAGGGCAAACACGTCCCTGTCGACATGGAGGAGGTTCAAGACTCCGATGATGACGTCGCTGAGGTGCCGCCAGGGTTGT